>JAGDQP010052139.1:0-13857 GCA_022664845.1 Lepisma saccharinum | reverse complement strand
TTCTGAAGGCGAAAGGTGGCCCGACACCATATTAATCTGGTAAGTTGCACTTTCGTTCAGGTGTTTCCATTATTCTGATAAGCATCTGTATATGCTGTATGCTGTTTTAGTGTTACTAATGAGTGCATTAAACATTTTCCAGTATTTTGTTGATGAGCTCTATCGGCGAGTGAGTTGCATGTTTTCACCCATTGTCTAAATTTGTAAGTTTTGATGTAGTTTCGGACTGTGCATTGCAGTTGACGGTGATGAAGCGATTCCGGATTGCTAGTTCTTTGAAAATCCCGATAGAATTGTGTGATCACGGTAAGATATTTTGGTGGAAGGTTAGGTCTGCATTGGTGAATTGTGGTTTACGGGATGAATTTGTCTGATACAGTATGAATAATGCTAGTTACTTGGTTTACTGATGTATTTAGTTCATCTTCGGAAGTGGGTGCTTTGATATGTGTCATTTGGTTATGTATGTATTCACGGTAGCTGTCCTAGTCGGCTCGGTCAAAGCGAAGTACTTGTTTCAGTGGTGCAAATTGTTGTGGAAATGGATTTTGTTGGCATTGAAGGGTACGTTTTATGGGTGCATGATCCCTTCCCATGAGGTCAAGAACTGTTATGGTGCTACAGTTGGCTATATTGGAAGATGTTATGACAATGTCGGGGATAGTACTGGATATAGGTCTTGTTGATTTAGGTAATTTATGGATTGTACCTGTAGTTTGATATTCAATGAAAGTTTTGTCCCTATCGGAACGTCTATGTTTGTCGATATCCACCATTATTATGTAATTGGTGAAAGTATTTGATATGTAAGCAAAGAAATCATATGGTGTAGGGTGACCTGATCTGACAAAGATGGTTGCTATGGTGAGGTAGCTGTTTTCGTAATACACAGTAGTTATTAAATGTTCTAGCAGATTTACTATAGGAGGTTTATGCTGTTTATATGGTACGGTTCCAAACCCGACTGCAGTACCTCCATCGGCACGTCTAAGGAGAGTGTAAGTATCTTACTGTCCTGTCTAAGTAGAATGTATCTGGAAATTTTAAATGGTTGGTTGGTTTTCAAATGTGTTTCATTGAGAATAAATGTGTTGACGTTTTCCTCTAACGAAAATTGTTCGAACAGGATTTTATGTGTTGGGAGTGAACGGATATTGATAAATAATAATACTAATGCCATAATCTTCATTATAGGTAGACTGGACCAAGACGATTGGGACAGCTACCGTGTACATGCTAATGTAACTATACTGATGCTTAATAATCACCTGAAATGAAATGTGCATAGGAGCCTTAGTGTGTAGCATTGAAATTGATATGTAGTATTGATTTACCAGCGTGCTGGATTTGTTGCAGTATGAATTGTCTTTGGAATGAATGGATGTTTTGTAGTGCGACGGTTATGAAGGTAAGCACTTGTTCTATGGTGACTGGTTGAAAAACAGACTTGATAGGAGTAGCGTCAGGTTTTTTGGTTTCTGAAGTGCCGATGGGAAAAATAAGTTCAGACTTCGCTGGTTCTGGTGCTGGTCGAGCTTTGCAACGGTAGCTAAAAATGGGATGATATTCTCCGCGTGTAGTGCATTTTTGTGGGTTGTTCATGTTAGTGCAAGATTTTGGAATATGAGGTCCCGAACAGTAGCCGCATTTCAGATCGTTTTTCATTGTGATGTTAAATGAGTGTTATATTGTTGGCACTTTTCGCATGTGATTGGAAGGGGAGGTGGTGAATGAGATGGTTCAACTCTGTCTCTTCTCTTGTAAATATAAGCTTCGTAGTTGAGTAAGTTGTCTATTGTGGTTGTGATAACGTGTACCATGTAGCTTGGTTCTCTTGTCCTAGTTTTAATTCGGAGGCATTATGGGTTGGAATGGCCTTCTTCTTTCAGTTCTTCTTTGGCTTCAGTATCAGTGATTGTTGACTCTACTCCGCGTATGACTACTGATAGTGTTGAATAGCGACGCGGAGGTGGTGGTTGCCACAGAGGTTTGTCATCCATACGCTTCATGTTGGCTTTTGGTCCAAATATCTCCAAGCTATACTTGTTATGCATCTTCGTAGCTAAAGCATGGCCGGTGAATAAATGATAATCCCGTTTCTTGTTGGTAGGATGCGCTGTATCTGGTCCCGTTCTACGTATTTGGTGAACTGCTACAGTAATAAATTTTTATTTTGACACTTCGTATGTTTTTTTTGGAAGCTTCTGTTAGACTTGGAAATTGTTTGTGGACACCGACAGGACAACTCGAACGGACCTACACATGGAGACTCTGAACTGTCATTCACTTGCAGGACAGGACAAATTAGAAGAATTGCAGGATGAACTTAAGAGGATTAAGTGGGACATCAGAAGTGTGGAGGAAGAATTGACGGAGAGACAATATGCATAGTTGATGAGTATGTTTACCTTGGGTAGCTCAAAACGACTAATACTAAGTTGACTGATGAAATAAATAGATGTAAATTGGCGTGGAGTTTGTTTGGAAGACTACGCTTTATTTTCGATAGCAAACTACGCATTTGTCTCAAGCGTAAAGTTTATCATCAATGTATCTTACGGCTGATGATGTACGGCTGTGAAACTTGGACATTGAATGCGCAAACGACTCACAAATTAAGAGTCACACAAAGAGGAATGGAGAGATGTATGATAGGAATAACCAGGAGAAACATGAAGACAAATAATTGGATCCGCGCACAAAAAAGTAGTGGATGTAATCACGACTGGGAAGAAGATGAAGTGGAGATGGGCCGGTCACATAGCTAGACGAACAGATGGAAGAGGGACGACAAATGTACTACAGTGGATTCCTAGAGAAAAGAAACGACAGTAGCGACGTCCAAATGGAAGATGGGTAGATGAAATCAAGTGCTTTCCAGGAACTACACGGATGAGATAGCATTAGACCGAGATATGTGGAAAGAAGAGGGGAAGGCCTTCATCCAGCACTGGATAGAAAAAGCGGCTGAATGTGATGATGATATATAAATATATCTGCAAAGTGTCCTGTGATTCAGGATTTATTTTGGAATATGTCAGTAGACTTATATTTGAACATCGCTGGAATGTTCATTTAATGTGATTTTCCTTGCAAGAACTATGAGGCTGATTTCGTAGTTAGACAGATAATGGAATTACTCGATCGCCATAGTTTAATAAATAACAAATACTCAGACGAGTGACACGACATTCCGCAAATTTTCCGAGCCGCTTCAATAATATATCTCTTCAGTTTCTTTATTGATCACAAGCATTATATTACTTGGGCCAATCACTCCTTCTTAGCTGAAATTGCCATGCAATTTCCTAACAATTGCTCTACAAATTTTAGTATCAATTGATCTTAAATTTTCTGGTTATTAATTGCGGCAATCATTTCCAACAAAATTACGGCGAGATTGCAGTCCAAGAAAATTTTCATATACCTGCAATGTAAAATTGTTTCACTCGTCAGGCTATATTTTATAGCAAATTACTCTCCATCTTAGCAGAAGTTGCTATGCAATTTTGTAGCATTTGTTCTACAATTTTTGGTGGCAATTAATTTGGAATTTTCTACTTATTAATTTCAGCGACCGCTTGCAGCAAAAGTGGAATGCAATAGATATGCAAGAGGCACATCCTTGGGAAGATTTTTGGAACAGGGAATATTAAAGTGACACTTGTAGCCAAATTTTGGCAAAATTGTAGGGCAAGACGATTTTCCATAAAGTTGTTAAATTACTGCACTCGTGCTGCATTCTTTTAAGTCTTGACACTTTTTGTAACGCAATGGTAGTTCAAACGCTGAATTGGAGCAAACTAACTTGCTATTTAGAACGATGACTTTTAAATGTTAGCAAACTACAAATCAAGAATCATACAGAACCCAATTCGTTTATATCAAGTTGCTTTAATGGACATCAAGTTCCTTATACCACTATCAATATCACTCAGAATTTAAGATTACAGGGAAAAAGCGGAAATGTTCATTTAAAAGAATGAGTTTGAACTCATAATAAGTACTACACAATGACAGCTAACCGATAGGAAAACTTACAATCCAAAAGTTCAAATAATCTACAAGTTATAGCGGATTATAGAATATTAAATACATGGGGAGTTAATGACAGAGTTTGAGTTTAAAATGTATTTTACGAAAAATCGCCTTTCATGGAGTTCTTTCCCTGTACTCTTTTATTGTCGTTATACACATTAGCTTAATAAGCATATAGCCTTCTCATAAGTTTACCCTAAGTATATAGTATTTTCTTTGAATATTAGTACTTGACTAAAACCATTATAATCCTTTGATCACAGTTCATTATATTACACAATTATTTATCATCATTCTCACGGAAACATCGAAAGTAACAACAGGTGGAAGCATTCGGTCAGGATCACTGCTGAATTCCTTGGCCTTAGACTCTTAGTTACTGTAATTCTTCCTCCATTCATCTTAAGCTGAAACTTTACTTTTGCAACACACTGTTGGATGTAGCACATTAAAAACAATACGATCAAGCGTAAAATAGAATTAACAGCACAAAATTGATCGTGTGAATCTTATTTTATGTTATTGTTTCATTTCATCAATCTCATATAAATCTTAATTAAACACAATTCAATAAATGATATCTAACTTAGCAAAATCAAGCCGAAAATATAGATAATTAACTTTACATACTATCTCTTTCATAATCATATAGTTCCTTCTACTACTACAATTTTAAGCAGTCTTAACACGTAGCGTCTTCCTTCTAAATTCCCGCTAAGGACCTCTTCATCCGTCAATGAAATTAGACTCTGATTACGCTGGTTCTTTCTGTGTTTCCTTCATTGTTGACGGTTTGTCCTCGTTAGTATTGATCTTGTTTTTGCTCTTTCTCCTTTCCCTTGCATTACCTTCTCGCTTTTCCTTCATCTTTTGCACTCAACTAAGAGTGATTGTAACTACTCTGTGAATCTTCTGACGACAACTTGTAATCACTTTTAGACTATTCTTATCTAATATTTTCTTCCATTATGTGATTACCAACTGGAGTACCATCATCCTGGGCAAGGTAACAGGAATTCAATTAACCTGACGATGACTCAGCTTATCTCTGCTTTTCAAATGCTCAAATAGATTCTTCCTTTAACTTGGTTGTTACCAAAGAAAAGTTTTCCTTGGATAATTGAATATTACGTTGAATTCTACAAATTCTTTCTTCACCTCTTCTTGTGTGAGCATTTATGATTTGATTTGTTTCAGGAATGTACCAAAGTGTTATCGAGCCAGCATTTGGGTGCTAGGAAGTAGGCCTACCTCATTTTCGATGTGTCTCATTTCATGTATCATTCATTGAAATTATATTTG
Organism: Lepisma saccharinum; assembly: GCA_022664845.1. Taxonomy (NCBI): domain Eukaryota; kingdom Metazoa; phylum Arthropoda; class Insecta; order Zygentoma; family Lepismatidae; genus Lepisma; species Lepisma saccharinum. Next base: position 8,517 of record JAGDQP010052139.1, on the reverse strand, counting down.
CAATTTATTCTTTTTACCATTATCTGTTCCCACTGGTAAGAAATTCTCAATATGGACATAATTGATATTTGGTCTTCCTGACTGACTTCCGGTAGGTGACACGTTTAGCTGGCGTATTGTGTCTCGTAATGTCCACAGATTTTACATCTTCAGCAGATGGTACTGCGCGATCTGCATTTACCTTTTTTGTGAGAATAATCACAACGAGAACGATCTATTTGGAGTTGGTTTGCTTGTAATGCTTTGATGAATTAAAATTAATGAATGATGAAATTCTTTCAGACTCCGTGTGTATGTAACGTTCACCTAAATTGAACTTTTGCAGTGTTGCAGTATCTTTACAGAGCTGTTTGTCCAACACAACAAATTCTATTGGTTTACTGAACGTTAGGTTAGGTTCGGCTAGATCCACTAACATTTCTTCTACAATCACCACAATTACACTTGTCATTTTACTTCAACTACGAATTCACGGATAGTTTGTAGCTGCGACTGCTTCGACAAATGGAAATTATACCTTTATATAATTGTATTAGTTCTATATACATAATGTTTTTCAACTTATCTTTGTACTGCTCACACGTTAATTCTGTGACTTTGTTTTATCTATTGTGTATACTGTGATACCGGAACAAAATATTGCATTGATATACAGATCTCAGTTATTTATCTCTGGCTCCCTCAGCAATATATGGACTGTTTGGGCGGTCAATCAAATCATAAATCTACACAATGGCTCAGAAAACCTTTATATTCTGGACGTTCAACTATTTGTTCAAAATTATAATGTATACTCCTGTCCCTAGTAATGCGTTCTAGGATTATTTTATAACCTACATAAGCCACATAACCTAATTCTCATTGCACTCGATCAATCTATGCTTTAAAGTATAAATCTTTAAGCACTTATTACAACCTTATCAGTCAACAGTTTATTTCTTGGATACATTTGGTGAATAATTTGAAATATTATATTTTGTATCCCGGACCAAACTTTAAGATCACTTATTCATATTGTTGGCCAATCTGTGTGCAATTTTTTGATTCAATGTGAGGTGTATATATAATTCTGTATTTTCACTGACATGTTTGTAGGTTTTTAACAAACCATGTATCTATTTGTATTTTCTAATGTAATGCATATATTAATTCACTAAATGTAGGCTCCAAATAATACATTTTTGCCCTCAAGTTTTTTACTTTTAGGATATATCCAATTATCTCTTTCAATACCATTAACATCTTTTACCGGATATAGTTTCAGAATAATAACATACAGATTCTATACTTCGGTGTATTCCTCTTGAAGTTTCATTTTTTTTTAATTTATTGCGCCTTGTAAGAAATAAAAGGCTTGTACAAGGTTTGCATCATTATTCGTAAAATATAGGGCCACGGTGGCTCAATGGCAGAACGCTCACCTCTGGAGGTTGAGGCCGTCGGTTCGATTCCTGTTGATCCCATGAGGGTTTTGTGGTGGACAAGCGCCGTGTGCATGGCTTTTCTCGGGGTTCTCCCGTTTCCTCCCACTTTGTTCATTCCATCAGCTTATTCATCATCATCCATCCGGCCTGAGCAGGATCTTAAAATACCAGGTGAGTAAATATGAAACCGGAATTTGTGCATAGACGGCGTTAGCTGTCACTGTAGTTACCGTAAAACTACGTCCTTAGCGTAACTTGCTTCTATTGACTGCTGATAACGATTTGCAACTCACAACCAGACAAGTTTCATGTCATAGTATAGTGTTTAATAGCTTGAACATGGCGCAATTTGTATCTACAAACTACGATGTGCGGACAGCATTGATTTTTTGCCATTTGAAGAAAACTGCTGCAGAATCGCATCGCAGGTTTGTCGAAGCTTACAGTGATCATGCTCTTGGTAAGTCACAGTGCTATGCGTGGTTTAAAAAATTTAAAAGTGGCGATTTTGACGTGATAAACGAAGAACGTGGAAGACCACCGAAAAAGTTTGCAGACAGCGAATTACAAGCTTTGTTGGATGAGGATGACACTCAAACGCAACAACAACTCGAGGATCAATTAAATGTGACACGAGAAGCAGTTTCTATACGTTTAAAAGCCATGGACAAGATTCAGAAGGTGGGGAAAATGGGTTCCACATGCATTGACTGAACGACAGCAGGAAAACCGAAAAACCACTTGCGAAATTCTGCTCGCCAGGTACAAAAGGAAATCATTTCTCTATCGAATTGTGACTGGCGACGAAAGGTGGATGTATTTCGAGAATGCTAAGCGTAAAACATCAGGGGTAACTCCAGGAGAACCGGTGACATCGACTGCAAGACCAAATCGCTATGGACGGAAGACAATGCTTTGTGTTTGGTGGGATGAGAAGGTATTCCATCTATTATGAACTGCTGAAACCTGGCGAAACCGTTACTACCCAAAGTTACCGACAACAAATGATCGATTTGCATCAAGCTTTGGGTGAAAAACGACCAGAATATGACCAAAGACAACATAAAGTGATTGTGCTTCACGATAATGCACCCTCCCACACAGCAAAACCGGTCAAGGAAACGATTGCGACGTTTGGCTGGGAAATCCTTCCGAATGCGGCTTACTCACCAGACTTGGCGCTTTCCAATTTTCACTTCTTTGCATCCATGGGACACGCACTTGCTGACCAGCGCTTCACATCTTACGAAAATGGCTTGATGACTGGTTTGCAGCACAAGAGGCACAGTTTTTTTGTTTTTTTTGTCTGGCATCCACACATTGCCGGAACGATGGCAGAAATGTATCGCTAGCGATGGCCAATACTTCGAATAAAATAGTTCTTAGCATTGTCATCCAATCACTGTGTCTTTTCTGTACATAAATTCCCGGTTTCATATTTACGCACCTGGTAAAATTCAAATTCCTAATATAGTTATTTTATAGTTTTCATTGGTCTATTTGTATTTCAATGGACTATTTGTATTTCATTGCTTAGAACATTCTCACCTGCTTTTGTTGAGTAAATTACAATAGTAGATACATACATCTAATATCCTTTTCTGATATTTACTGATTTATTGTTCTAAAATTGCCTCTCTTAATGCGCAAAATAAACGGTAATTACCTCATTCAAATAGAATCACTCTATCCTTAAAAAAATGTTCAAAGAATCACGAAGGGTTTTACGATTATCTACGTTTTTCTTTCAGTCACTAAAAGAAAGTAACCACATTTAACTTTAGTGACAGCAATTAGAAAGATCAGGAATGTTGTATACCTTTCCTCAGTGTGGTATATAGTGGCCCTTAATGGATATAGAATGTCCCTCAATTTGATGCTTGATTGTACACTAGGGAGGATCGTAAAAACATGTTTCTTTTTGTTTGTTTTTTTAAATCGATATTCCCTATCGCGAAAGTTGTTGTTCGGTATCGTATTGAGAAGGTTAAAATATAAACCCTCTGCATCAACCCCATAAGGTTGCGCATTGACCCCAAAATTGGCAAAATTGGTGAAAAATTCACTTTTAGCGACTTACTAAACAGAATAACACTTTTACACTGTTACTAGGACGCTCCGAAAGCATGTTAGAACGCAGATTAACATATACTTGACCTGGCTGATCATCCTAGATACCCTATTCGTACATTATTCAGAGCCAAAAATCGACCTATTTTCCTGGAAAAAGTGCAATGATGGACGAGGACAGTTTGGCTGCATAAGATGACTAGCTACTATTTTCTTTAAATTACGAAGATACACAGGTACACTTCCTCTAAATATTTTATAATTTACGTTCTGCAGCTCTTAGCTAGTTTGTTCTCGAACTACTCAGCGCTCACCACATGGGCTGTATTTCTAATGCCACCGGTCCCACCCAACTTCCATACCTCTGAAATAATAGGCTTTCAGCCTGCTGCGGAATAGGACTTGGTTCCAAATTTTAGGTTTAGTTCTCTTTAAGAGTCTGGTCCATCTAAAATCGTCTGTTGATTCTTTGCCAAAGATATTTTGTATTTTATTTATGGCCTTCAGGCATCTAAGGCTCAGGCCGTCCAATGACGTGTTTAGAGCGTCGTGATCTTCCTTTACGCACCTTTTAAATGCTTGGCTCTAGAATGGTATTATAGAAAATAACTTTTGTTGTTCCAGGGGTTCCTCGTCATAAGTTGTTATCCGATACAGGTCACTTTGAGAAAGATGTCGCATGATAGGAGCTCTGCTATTGTGCAATTGTCTCAGAAAATTATTCCCGTGTAATCTGCAATTGAAATTGAGCTGCTTTGCCTGAAACTTACTTAGTGTCGCCCTGGGAGTTCATGCGGTTCATTGACAGATATTGTGCCGTTCATCACAAACTATTACGACGCAGTTCTCTGGATAGCTCCAAATGTGTTCGTCTGGAGAACGGGAATGATGATATTCTTCTATTGTTCGTCTAGGTAGTTTATTCTATTTATAGTGATAAGTTCTTCGAACCATCGTTTGTTTCACACTAACGTTTTTGTGCTGCATAGGCGCAACACTCGCACGATAAAAGTAGTTGAAGTTATAAATGTTGTTTAGATGGAATTAGGTTTGATACGTAATCACTGAGAATACGTGATCGTTAAAGCAATGTTAGGTGAGCACTCTCTTGTAACGATGGCATGGAAGGTTCTGTGTAGTTTGATCTTGCCTTAGATCAGGGGCTTCCTCTTCTGGTAAGTGTGCTTCGATTACTTAATATTGTGCGATGGCTTGTGTGCACACTTCCCAATCTCTTCCCTGTGGAATCAGTAAAACCAGTAGGAACAGATGCTTTTATGTCAATTTCTTCAATCAGGTGTCTAAACGGGAGATCATTTGTGTGCACTTGACAGATGAAACAATGAATTTGGCTTGCGTTGCAATAAATTTTCCAATCGTCATATGAGTCCACTTTTATTTCCCGTATTATTAGCCTTCCTATCGAATCTGATTCAAGTCAGAACAGCTAATTCGAACACGTTTAGACACAAAAGGTCCCAAATAGAAACAGGAGAATGCTCCCAACTTCCAGATTTCGTTGTTATATGACCGATATGTCTTTAATCTGGCTCTGAAAGACATATAAATGTGGTACACAGGATAGCAATTAAAACACAGGATGATAAGAGAGCTTCTATCACCCGACAACTTCTCATGATGACCTGCATCGGATAATAACCTATGTCGAGGAACGCCTCGAAGAAAAAAAAAATCTATTTTCTATCACAGCCAAGCATTTGAAAGGTGCGTTAAGGAAGATCGCGAAGCTTAAAACACAATTTTGGCTGACCTGAGCCGTAGATACCTGAAGGCCATAAATAACATTCAAAACATCTTTAGTGAAGAACCAACAGACGAGTTTAGCAGAACAAAGCTCTTACAAAGTGAACCAAACCTGAAATTTGAGACCAAGTCCAATTCGCGGCTGGCTGAAGACCTGTAATTTCAGAGGTAGGGTGGTTGGGCTGGACAAGTAGCACTAGAAATACAGCCCATGTATGAGTGCTGTTTAGTTTGAGAACAATCTAGCTAAGAGCTGCAAAACGCAAAATAATAAATTATAAAGAAGAAATGTATATTCGTAATTTAAAGAAACATGTCGGTAGTCATTTTAGGTAGGCAAACTGTCCTCGTCCATTGTCGTACTCGTAAAACAGCAACTTATCAGCAAAATAGGCCAAATTTTGGCTTTGAGCTAGGTATCTAGGATGGTAAAAAATAGGTAAAATATGTGTTATTTTGTGTTTTAACGTTCTTTCGGTGAGTCTCAGTAACAGCTACAGAAGGACTGTTGTTCTGTCTAGTAAGTTGAAAAACGTTATTTTTTTTACTAAATTTGTGAAATTTGGGTTAAATGCGCAACCTGATGCGGTTGATGCAGAGCTTCCGTATTTTAACATTGTTATTATGATACCAAACCACAACTTTGCCCGCATGATCTATCAATTTTTGAAAAAAAAAAAAGAATGTTTTTCCGATTCACCCTATTGTACACAAATGTTGAATGAACGAACTATGTAAACTGTACGTATCAACCGTTGATTGCCAACGGGAAATAATCTCACTCTTCATTGAAAATATATCGAGGTGTATGTGGTATCCCAGTTAAAAAACATATCAGCTGAGTTATTATTCAGTTAGGCAGCTCTCGATAATGAGGTTGGCTACACTTTTCCGATGGATAGTTAGAACGTAACAAGGTATCGTGAGAGGTGGATGTGCACGATATTACAAGTCTGCGTTGTGAATAATTAGTGGTAACAGTTGAAATGAAAGTTTCATCCCATTGTCGGGGTTGGGACACTTATTCATCCATCAATAAGATTATTCTGAGTGCTGCATGGAAATAGCAAGCTCAGGTGTATTTGCTTAACTGGGTATAGTGGTCTTTGTTCCTGCACTGGACGTTGTGAATGACTCCTGCCTTTAACCTGGATGCCGGAGGTGGAGATTCCAGATTTATTTGTATTGATGATTAATAACATTTTCATAATTGTCATATGCGCGAACGAGATATACCAACGGCAGTTCTGGTGAGTACCACTTTTGATATGTTCTTTTCCCAAAGACTCTTATGGATGAAAATATCGTACTTATAAACTGTATGCACAACGCCGAGAAATTCTTATTTATGCATGTTGATAATTTGAAAGAAATAATTACACGCTACAAGTAACTGTATTTGTCTTTAAAAGAACATGATCTATGCACAGGTTTTTATTGTCTTATCGTCATTTCAATAAGCGTGCAGTAGCTTCGTGTTCCCTGTCAACAACAATTACGTAGTACAAGAGCGATTGTTGTGGAGCAAATAGAAACTTCTTTTTCATTTTTCTTAATTTTTTTTCTGGAAGAAACAATGTGGATTAACACTCGTGTATAGCTGTGTACCGTCAACAGGTGGAAACAATAGCCAGGGATTTACAGTGTTCCTAATCAATAAAAATACTATTCGACTCGATATAATAAAAGAAGTTCGAAGAACTTTAAAACGAAATCTTTAAAGACATTGATGTGCGTAATTTAAAAAAGTATGTTCTCTTTGAAGGAAATATAAACTTAGCAGTGTCGTAATTACGGTGACCGACTGATAGACTTTATAATTTTCTTTATGCGATGCCAAGTAAACAAGTACCTTTTTACATACAGTTCTATTCATTTATAATATAGAACGTTGTTTTTAAAATCTGCTTTAAGTATTTGTTAAGAACTGAAACTCTCATTTATATAAACTTATCGTGGTAGTGACAAATGCCCCAGTATTAATTTTTGAAAATAGTACTGGAACAGTACTGGAGTTCTAATTACGTGGTATTTTGGTATCCAGTTTGGTCGAATAAAATCGATTCTAGCATTGTGAGGAAACCTGACTCTGTATAGCGACGTGGAAATAAAAGTTTACCTTTCGGTCAGAAGAGTGTCTTGGATATTTATCCTCAAACGTAGTGGATGGAAGGTTATTACTTACCTGAAGTTTGAACGGGAATCCTGGATCTGTCAAGTGAGGAGTTTAATGAATGAAGCTGACTTACCTTTGAAGAAGATTATGGAGTCATCTCTGTGGGTGAACTAATAAGAAAGACTACGAATTTTATAATTGATAATATAAACGTTATTTTTATTCCTGTACCCTTTTTATATTAATTTCCTTTCGTAAACATTTTAAATGTAGATCTTTCTATCTTAATATCGTTATTTTGCAGTTTAGGATTGGACAGGATTTTCTTGGTTAAGAATATGCTGAGTTACATTATGGTGTGATATTCTTTATTCTTGGAGTGCTGAATTATGAGTTTCATCTCATTCTCTTTCGTGGGAATTTTTGAACAGTATTTTTTCCGCCAAGATATCTTTCGATCCGTGCGCACGAGATCGTGTCGACAAGTTTGGTCGGTTTTCTGACATCATAAAATACTTTTTCGGTCATCAAGTTATTTTCAGGTTGAGTTGCTGCATTTTGGTTTGTTTGATCCAATCCAGTCGGTGTTGGGAAAGTCATAATAAGGTACATGGGTTTTAGATTAAGGTATACGTTCAGTTAATGTGTATTTATCCATGAACAAGTTGCGTATTATACCTGTGAAATAGTTGTAACTCATTAGTAGTAGAGGTGTAACTTTTCAATGAAATTGTGAAAAATCATATTTTCACGTTCTTACACTCACATTTCAGGATATTTTGAATGTTTTAAATATATAATGATAAGAGGCATTATATTGCATTATTGGAGGGTGTCACTCTTATGTTTATAGGTATAAATGCCTAAACATTACTGAAAAAGCTTATTTTTGCATTCTTTTGAAATCATATCATATGACTGAAAAGTTATTAATTCATAAAATATACAAACGTAATATTTCGATACTGAAGAATAAATACGCATTTTAAAGCATATAAGTGTGCTGTAAATACATCTTTAGTGCAAAAAAACTAAATATTGTGTAACTCTGTCATATAAAAAAGTGTTTGTTTTATACTAATAATTATTTTTATGGTTTTTAAGAAAAGTGTTCTTATTGAATAATTTCTTATATTGTGTACA
>JAGDQP010052138.1:0-13857 GCA_022664845.1 Lepisma saccharinum | reverse complement strand
TAATTTTTATGAATAATATAGTCTTGTTCAGCAGTTCAGTGTTTTTTGATCTTAATTGCAAGACGTGCAACTATGTTTTGTAACCAATTATTGCACCACATTTCAACCGAGTTTATAGCGGCTTGAAGAAAGAAAGTGTCTTCTGTAGATTTAATGGTCTTTAAATTTGGCAGTCATCAGCGTAGAGAAATACAGTACAGGAATTATCTATCTTTTCACATAAATCATCAATATAAAGGAAAAATAAAACTAGCCCTAAAGAGCTTCCTTGAAGCTCTTGGAGCCTCTTGGATGTGCTACCATGGAAAACGACACATTGTTTTCTGCCAGACAAATATGATGTAAGAAGCTGAAGAAGGGGTCCGTGTAAACTAAATATGGAGTCAAGCGTATGTATAAGAAGTTTGGGATTGACCGATGTAAATGCTTTGGGGAAGTCTAGGTATATGACGTCAAGTTTTGGTCTATTTGCTAGGGTATCTGTGACTTGAGATAGTAGAACAGGTAAGTTGGTTTCACAGGAGGCATTCGGTACAAAGCCATACTGGGAGGGAGAAAGAAATGGGAGGACATATTTTTTAATCCTGTCTGTGATCCGACAGAAAGAAGGATGATGGGAAATATGAATTAACACATGACTTGTCACCTTTTTTGTGAACCGGAGCAATGTTGGCTTGTTTCCAGGCTTTCGGGAAATAACCCTCCAAAAAGCACCTATTGAAAAGAATGGTGAGATGTGCAGATAATGGCTGGACTAGTTTAATCACAAATATGGAATTTATTTTTTGAGGTCCAGATGCTCTGGAGGGTTTTAGGGATATTAAAAGGCGATAGATTTCCGTAGATGTTGTATTTTTAAAAAAAATTACCTTTACATCGGAAAAAAATAGAGGATTTGAGGAAGCATTAAAGTTGTCATAAAAATAGTCATTAAATAAATCAGCCCTGTCATTGAATGAAGCAGTACGTTCATTGTATGAAACTAGAGATTGCAGACCTTAGTTTGTCGCATGCAGTTTATAAGAAACCAGAAATATTTAGTATTGGTTACAGCTTGTCACAACTTGGTTTAGGAAACGTTTCATCATACATATACGAACTGATTTGTTTTCAAGGGTCCGTAAAATATACCAGAAGGATACTTTTCTGTTATCTTAAAATAATAGCTTCAAACTTTCATGCTGACTGGGTTTGCTTGAATTTATATGTCGTTCCAGAAACTCACGACACCATTCTTTTACCTTTCTTTCACTCGCAATTATTTTAGGTCACAAATACTACAAATTCATGATACATTTCGGCAGCATTAAGACCCTATACCTAGGAAATAGAATCTTGGACTGTATTTTGAAACGGGTTGGATTGTGTATCCTAGCATTCCTCACTACGCACTCTCACAAGTAGGCAAATAATGCCACTCGTTTAACACACTTTTCGATCGCAATGTAGTAAATCATGTGTATCTACTGCGCATGCGCGATCTGACCTACAATTTTCAATCACTTGGTGTGTTACTACCGACCCTTTATTTTGCAATATAAAAGTAACGCGCCAGTAATAGACATTTTAAGGGCACTTTTCAACTTTATAATTTTAAACTCAAATAAAGTTAAAACTTATTGACCAAACGAGATTATTACATGTCCTCCATGTTTTCTTGTAGTGATTTCTATCCATTACTTTCATTAATATTTGAGAGTAAATAACTTTGTTTGTCTAACATTGTTTTAGTACCAGTGATGGACACCGAAGAAACTGAATGCTCCAGTAATGGACATATTGTTCAACTCAAAATAATTTAATTAATCATTCATGATGTTGCGAATACGAGTGCTAAACAAGATTATATGTAAAATGCTGTTCTTTGATTGTCTGATTGTTTCATAGAATTCCACTGAGTGATCCTTAGAAAGTCGTGGTTTCGAAACAAGCGATCGACCATCCTTACTGAGGTTTTAACAGGTTTTTCCTCAGTCATATCAGATAAATATCCTTATGACACCTTCAGTTTAGACGTTTCCGACTCTTTCCCCCTTCCTTTCCCGACCCTGTTCCGCCCTGAGCCATAGATTCCTTATGGCTATAAAAATGCAACATCTAAGTTGAAATGAGAAGTGTTTAATATTACAACAACGCATTTCATTAATGGGCATTTCAGCGTCTATCATTGGAACAAATGGGACCAAAAGTTTCCTGGCAAACTTATCGTCATGAAGAAAAAAAAATCATTCTCAAGTTGCAATCAAACAAGTAACAGAATTAGACGATTTTGCCCTCAAAATTAGCCAAGAGTTTAGAACGCTCACTTCTTGCACGCGCCATTGTGATCATGGGTTCAATTTCTGTCAGAACTATTGAAAAGAGTGGTTCGAACCCTTACTTTAACAAAAACTGTAAGTCTCGTCCTTAGAAGCTCAAAAGCTCGCTTAGGACGTTAATAATATCTCAATAAATCAAGGATTTTTATTTCAATTCAGTAATGAATAGTGAGTGTCCAAAACTGGACAAAAACTTGCTTTGCCGTACCGGTGATGGACACCCCTTGTTTTTCAAAACAGACCTAAGTTATAGTTGTTTTGGCCATTTACATGTTTAAAACAAAGACAGAACAGAACAACGAAAGTATTCGTTATTGTAATTTCATGAATAAAAGACGAAAACTCGTAGCTTAACAGAATGCACTGAGGAGTAGATGGGATCATGGAACATACTTCAACATCATGTCAGAAATACCCGATGAAAAAAATGACGAGCGAATAATATTCAGTGGCATCAGAACATAGTGTATTAAATTTTCCTGCGCAGAAGAAATGATTCCCGCCCTTAAGAAAATCTTATTTTGCGAAATTTCCCTTCACGTATTCAATACTGGTATACTGTCCATTACTGGTGCTTTTTTACCTTACCTTATATAAACTACATACGTTGTCAGGATCTAGATGAAAAGCTACATCAATTTTCTGAAAAGTTGTCGCTCAGCTGTATTTCAATATTTTGAATTAACACCACCTAACCAGTGCTGTTGGATTCATGCAAGCGAACTCGTAAAACTACGGGTCTTAAAATTTCCATCAGTGTCACAGTTCAGGGAATTCTAGCACCAGTTATTCTTTTACATCCAATCATGCACTTTTTGAATTCAACTACTCTTTCGCTAAATCATTGAACTCGTACCACAAGCTTTACCGTTACAACAAAGTCTTAAATAAGATCAACGGTCAAATACCCTACATATTTATGCTATTAACTTACACTATTTTATCACATGTATATCGATGATGTTGTCTCCAATGAAATGACAGCTCAATGTAAGTTAATACTAATTATTCTTTTTACATGGATATACGAATTTTTTATTTTACATTGAAAGAGATAATTAGTATTAGGAACACGTAATTGAAGTAATTAAGCTTGTTTCAGTGATCAGTAACTCTACGTACGTCTTCAGAAGATATACAATTAGAATCGATTCATTTTCAGTAAAATCCGAATTATACTCTGCACTTTTTAATTTACTACCTAATCACAAAATACGCGTATAATAGATCAAATTAATATTCCTCTTTACACTTAAAATTTATTTGCTAATCTTTGACGTTAACTAATGATCATTTGCTCTCAAGAACTACATGGACACAATATAATTTAAAAAACCCTTACGTTTTAGAAGGGTTTTCGCTAGAATTTATTAATTTTTTTTGTTTGTTTTTCAGAAAGGGTTTCCAGGGAGGTATAAGAAGATCATTTTTGTTAACTTGAATCGAAGTGTATATAATTTTACGAATTTAATACTGAAATTAGCACCTCCGAAACTAAGATCAAGGGTACGTATTTATTAAGAAACTAATTTGCTTTGCATCATATTACTTAAACTGTTGTTAACTAATCTAAACCTGTACTAGTTCCTATAATAAATTTTATCTTATTGTTATGGTTTACATACCATGACGTTATAGCTACTTTTAATATTTCTCCTTTGTTACAATTTTGAGACTACCTAATGTACTGAAGGGTTGAGTTCTTACCCTCATTTGGAAATGTCATAATTTAATATTGGAGAACAATATAATTCTTGATTTCAAGATGGATTACCTTCTACATCGTACCCTGCTGTGTAGAAAATTAATCTAAAAATATTTGCATGTTTCAATCAGGTACATTGATTTAAAGTATTTGAAACTATTTAGAAAAGAGGTTTTGGATATACAAGTTTACTTATATTGGGTATAAAATAGCATTTTTCAATGAAATTTAATTTTGCAATATTTCACGGTACCATAACTGTATGCAAAATCTATTCAAGTTTTCTCAAGATGAACAGATCCGGTGGTAGAACGATGCAACGCACAGTTTTTGGAAACCCTGGCTGGAGTCGCAAAAAACTGAAACGTTCCCAACCTAAGATCCCAAAAGAGGATCACACAGACAAATAGGGTCGCCAGGAGCCAAGAGTACCCACCTCTAACCTAACCTCTAGCTCCAAACATTTTCTACACCCCAGACGAGCGGCGCAGAAATGCCTTCCAGATTTAAGAATATTTGGGAAAGAGGATTCCAGATCCTTGTGATCGCTGTAAAAAAATAATTTAGATCGAGGGAGGAAATACCGGTAAGGCGACACCTCCAATCTTTTAATTAGATCGTCAGTTCATAATCCGAAGTACCAGCTGGTTCAGATTAGCGACAGATTAAGAAAGAAAACGTAAATCTTTACTTGGGAAATAGTATCAAACTATGATACGCATAACGACTCATATGTGACTCATACTATGTCTTTACTCACTTCGAAGTCTACAGGGTGGCAAAAGACCATGTCTTACCTTTACCTTAGTAGGACACATACCTGTAGTGTGGAATCGCAATTCCTGAAATAAAGACGAACGAACACAAACGAATGACGGTCGAAACTCAATACAAACGTAGTGTCATAACGCAAAATGCAAATAATATATATTCACACAAATCACATGTTGGAGTCACTTCATATTTCAACGCAGAAATAACCAGAAATTCAATATATAGTTCCTTTCCCAAGGTATCACTTCTCAGCTGGCGAAAGAATCCTACCACTGGTCTACGGAGTTATGAACAGATCTAATCTAATTAAAACGTATCATTCAATACGATAGGTTTACCGAAACACAGAAATAATTTAGTATAAATTGCTGTCAATTTCACGTAACGATTTGTAGCTAATTTCCAATGAATATCAAGACAAACATTAAATAACTCACTGCACATTATAAATATTACTAAACACTGTAAGAGGATTATCAACTAATGCCGTAGATCGTACCTGGTTAACTGAGAGGTTTCTACACTACGTTCACTGAACATAAACTCAAGAAGCAATATAAAAATTTCAGAACTCCGATTTATTACTCTGAATGTACATATTTCACGCTTTCGGCTATGATAATATCATAAGAATCGGAACAGAATTACTGTCGAGGTGTAGGAACAAACAAATTTGAATCGCTGGTATACATTGAATTAATTAAGCAGAACTGAAAGTTGCGTAGTCACATATAAATGTCCATAATTTCTATAATAATTAATAAATTTCGTTGATACTTTCACAAATTATTCCCGTAATAATGTTATATAATTTAGAAAAGTTTTGTTACAGAATTACTTACACGAAAGACGTTCTAGTCCAAAATACATGGTAAAGAAAGAATCACTTTAACGCTATCAATTGTGTGACGTCATTACAGATGATTACTACCTTATACAAAAGACGTTCTGAATAAATCTTGAAAATGCAAAATATTGTTATAAAATATTACTTTTTCATCGGAGAATAGTGGCTGGAGTTGAAACCAAAATTATCGAACCATGTCGAATAATATAAAATTTACTGTTAACATCAAAACGGTACACAAAAATAGTCGAGCACATGTTGCTAATTTGATCAAGTAATGAAAATATGCGGTAGCTGTCAAGCATGGCTAACCGGGAATTTCGAATAGATTTGGAAAACTGGAGACCAGAAATTGGCATATGATTATTAAAATCTAACGAACCGATACTTGTAATGTAAGAATTCGGTTAATAGCGGCCCCATACTGAAATTTAGAACATTCTGTACATTTCGATAAATAACTTCAAAACAAAATAATATATAATTTTAATGAAGTGAAAATTCCGAAACAATGTCGCTGAAAAAGTCCTGATAGCACTAGTATCGGTTTTATTCTTCTTAATACGATTTATAATATATTACATCGGAATGGACGAAAATAGTCGAAATCGAAAATTACACTAAGATTTGTGTTTATATCTACCTCTCGTAGACAGGGCTTAGGAAGTACAGATGACGGAAAACCCAGACGTCCACTCGTCTCGTTTTAAAAATTGGAACTGAACTAACATGACGTGGGAGAGCAGTTCTCCCAGCAAACGGAGAAGAAGGCTGATTCACACCAATCAGCAAAAAACAAGTCACGAAGCATTGACTAGGGTCCAATCAAAGACAAGCGTTAGTTCCAAGTTATTGACTAACGAAAACCTGGATGGATAACGATTAAAAATCCAAAGCAAAATCCAAACGAAACACGCTCAAAGAGTCTAAAACCAAACGAAGAGAATGAGCTAAAGAGAACACACAGAAAGAAAACAAAACGGAGACTAAAAAAATAAAAGGGGAGAAAATAAATATAAAAATGGAACAGCAACTAGACTGTTACAACGAAATATCTTCAAACTGAAAAATTACTCAATCACATCTGGAGGTTCTGAAGGGAGCAGAGTTTGAATTTGAAGGTCAAAGCTTTGAAATCGGGATTTCATGATAAATACTTGAATTTCGAAATCGCTGCTTCTAAAAATGCCTAATACGATTCTGAAATCAAAATTCTGTATTCGTGAATTCATCTTGGTAGTAGCCAAAAGTAGTTTATTTATAAAGCAAATGATTGCAATTTAGTTTTAAAGATATTTACGACGTGTTTAGTTAACACAATTAATAAGTTGGTTCTTAAAGATGTTGTTAATATTGATATTAACTGCATTTAAAAGATACAATAAAGTGTTAATGTTATGTATGTAAACCAGTAGCTATTAAAATGTACAGCATTCCATGTGAAAAGCGACACATTTTAAAAGAAGCGTAAGTTATGATATTATTGTTTCACAATAATTGAATTAAATAGCTCATTTTTCAGTTCCTTGCATAAAATTACTATTTTAGGCTTTCCGTAAATAAAAAAAGTCTAAAGAATAGTGCCTAATTTTTCACAACATGTATTCATAAGAAAGTCATTTCATAAAATTTGTACCCAAGCAAGACAATAGAAAATTAATTTATTATTTAAATATCGACAGGTTGAGATGTATGAAGATTACAGTGTATTACATGATATTATTCCAAAACATTTTCTCCCAGATGAATTTGGTGGCAGTGCTGGTACTTTGGAACAAATTAATGGTAAGAAACACTAGTATCAAAATACCAATAGTTATTAAATAAATAAATAAACAATAATAATAACGTCATTTGCTCTCCATTGCTTTTTACATTTAAAGTGAAATTTCAGAATTCAAATTTATTCTATTATATCTCAATTTCAATTTGAGAATCAAAATTTATTTAAATATAGGGTATATATTGCAGGTTAATAAAGATACTGTTTTAATTTAAATATTGGAATGTTTTTAAATTTGTTGCGTTAACACACTAGCTACGAACCTTCAGTGACATGTTCAATGAATGCCTAATTTTATATTCAACAACGCATGAGTCTCATTTGTTCGTCACCTATTATAGTAGCTAGAGAAGAGGCAAAGGTGAAGATATCCCTTATCAACATCCTGAAATTAAACAAATTTTTATATTTGATGTCTTTACCCACAAGATGTAAAGGTGTCTTTATTCTTCTATATTTACTTCATTAATATTACTCTGGGTTTCTCTTCCAGTAAGATTTTGCATATATTGTTTGGATTACTTACGATGATTCAATGAAATATGAACACAAATAACTATTCTAATATTTTTGAAAAATCTTTATAAACAAAATTTAAAATAACACGTTTTAAATTTCCTTTAATTTTCAATTATAAATATAGGTACTAATTTGATTTCCAATATTCTGATCTATTTTTTTCTATCGTTTATAGAAAGTAGTACAACAATCTAAGTTCGTTATGTATTCCTTAAATGTTCTTTGTAAGTTCATAACATTTAATTTTCCTTAGATATTACTTTGGCACTAACATTTTGTTATACAAAATATTTCATTACAGAAGAATGGTGTAAAATATTCGTAGAACACAGAGAGTGGTTGATAGAACTTGGGAAAAAGAAGACTGATGAGAGTAGGAGAGCAGCTAAATCTGTCTCATATTCCGATATATTTGGAATGGAAGGTAGTTTCCGTTCTTTGACAGTGGATTAAAATATGGTATGGCTACTTCCTAACCAAGTATTTATAATTCATTACTATTCATTTTAATCTATTTCTACTGTTTCTCGTAGGAGAATGTTTTGCATTAGACAATTTCTACATACTACAACATGAAGTATTGTTAGAGATAACTTTACATAATGAGAGAATGTTCTGTTTTCACTTACGAATAATTATTAAGCTATGAACATGTTGAATTATATATACCGAACTTTTAGGTCTCAGTGCGTAGAATAAAATAAAAGTAGTATAGAAATCAATGATGTAGCCTCAGCCTTAGATGCCTAAAGGCTATAAATAAAATTTAAAATATCAAATCAATGATGGTTACATAGTTTTAATCTACCGAGTAATTAAAATTCTACTTTTAGTTACAATGTTTTAGAAATAGAACTACTATGTAACTTTTATAATTTTTCCTTTGCTTTATATAATTTGGGATATTTCTGAACGATTCAAAATTCACTGTTTAATTGTAACAAAATCCGTGTTTGTATAAATAACCTGGAAATGAAATTAAACTGTAACAAGTAATTTTAACATGTTTCCTTTTATTACATTTGATATATCTTCATATGAGTAAGATTGATTATCTTGTCATTTTCAGATTGGGAAGAAGGACAACATAGTTATATTTAAGACAATAAACATATTATTGTAAAATGTAATTTAGTTTAGTTTTGCAACAAGCTATATTCTGGAATAAAATTGTACAACTTTTTTTCACTCACTTTTTCACATGGTATGTTCCTGAAGTAGTTAAGAAGGTCATTTCTTAAATTCTGAAACATGACTTATAAGTGTTAAGTCAAGGAGTTGCATTGCATTTAATAAATTAAGCCAAGCGTCAATATAATTTATATTTTAAATTGTTGAACTCTGCCTTCAAATACTGTATTTTCATATAAAATCAAAACCTATATTTCCCACAATGGACTTAGCAACTAGTATATGTTGCAATATTATGAAAAGAAATAAGTTCTGTCAAGTAAGCTTTTTAAAAGTTATTTTTAATATTCTCAAATATAAAACATTGAAAGTTAAATTATTTTATATGTTGTCCGTATCCAAGGTAGAAACGTTCCCTAATATAGTTTGAGCAAACAGAGAGGAGCAACAACTCTGCGACTTAGCCTAAATGTTGTTTAAGACTAATTTCACGATGGAAAATAATATAGTTTCACTTCCGCTGATATATTTTAAAAATCTTCTTTACATTTTTGTGAAAAGTCCATGAGAAACAGTTATATGATAATAGAAAAGTACAAGATGAAAATATATATATAAAGAAATAACGATTTTGATGATAAACGTACAATAGATATATGAAGGGTACAATCAAAGAAACAAACTATCTCAAATGCAAGGTAGTGAACATAGGCAGCTCACAATACACGCAATGTTTGCTTTGGCAGTTCTGAAGAACAAATAAATATTTTTTTTCTTCATCCTACGTGCAGAATATGCTCAAGTAGTGATTGATTGTAAGATCCTATACATATATATATATACAGCGGTTGGACTAAAAATCTAAAAATCTAAGTGTGCAAATCATACCTAGTATGGCGTGAGGCTTCCTTTTGCGTCCAAAACAGCTTGGATCCGACGTGGAATGGACGTATACAGCTCCTGAATCGTGGTGTGTGGAATGTTGTACCATTCTTCCTACAAAACATGCTCCAGTTCCTTAAGGGATGATGGTGGATGGTAATGAGACCAAACACGCCTTTCTAACACAAACCACAATGGCTCAATGATGTTCAGATCTGGTGATTGTGGGACCCAGGGGAGCTGTGATAGCTCCTGGTCATGCCCCTGAAACCATGATTGCACCGTTTTTGCAGCGTGACAGGGTGACAAATCATCTTGGTAGATGCCATCACCATCCGGGAACAATGTGTGGGCCATGGGTAGAACCTGGTCCCCCAAAATGGTCTCATACGCCTTAGCATTCATCATTCCATGCACCACGATATGATGGGAACTGCAGAAAACCACGATATCACTGCCCATACTGTAACAAAACCACCCCCATGCTTTACAGTTGGGCGCAGACAGTCTGGATCTTAGGCCTGCGACGGTGTTCTCCATACGTAATTACGACCGGTTGTTGGAAACAAGGTGTAGGTCGATTCATCGGAATACATTACGTGTTTCCACTGATCAAGCGTCCACTCCTTGTGGTCCTTGCACCACTTGATACGTCGCTTCGCATTTACTGCTGTGACCAGAGGTTTGGCGATCGCGGCCCTGTCATGAATTTTCATTTTATGAAGTTTCCGTCGCACTGTTTTTGATGAAACCGGGTTCTGTAGGAAGGAATTGAGTTTTGAAGACGTAATTTCCATTGCAGTGGTCTTCTTTTTAGCTGCTACAATCCGTTTTAATGCCCTCCTGTCCCTATCGAACAGGATTGTCTTTCGACCACTGTTGTGCGTTGCAGACGTTGTTTGCCCATGCATTGTGTATGCCCTCGTGACATTGGACACAGTGCCTGTCGATACCCTCACAATGGTCACCACTGTTGTCACTGAAGCTCCAACCAGACGGGCACCAACGATCATGCCACTTTGGAAGTCTGTCAGGTCGCTCATTTTACCGCACCACTTGCACACCACGACACTCACAGGTGAACTGGGTACTGCTGACGGAAAAGGAAGGTCCACATGAGACATTGAAAACAAAACACGATCGGCAACCGCAACACGTGGTGTACAGTGGCGGGCCACACTTACATGTCCTGTATGACGTGTTTTTAGATTTTTTGTCCAACCCCTGTATATATATTTCCCCTTCACTTGCTTCAACTTACTTCTTCGAGCTGAAGCACAAATTGCAAGATTTGAAAGGTGCTTGAGTAAATAATAATAAACTATATCACACAGAGAAGACATACACAGTTGAATTGCACATGAACTGAAACGTCCAGGAAAGCTATTACTCTAAAACTGGCAGGTCGTTTTCAATCGTTTCCTATTCTCGATTTGCCCCCACTATATTTCAGTAACTACAAGTCAGACAGAGATGAGTCACATACCGCTGGCTTCAGATAATTAATTAAATTTTGAGCCAAGGAATTGATTAACGAGAATACAAGATCCTTTATAGGAAAGTTGTGGGAACAAGCGATTCCATCAAGCTTTTAAAGAAATAATATGACTCAGCAAGGCATCCCGTTCTTTCTTCCCAAATTAGCTCATTTCCTAAATATACCTACAATCTTACCACCTTCAGTATACCAATTAAAACATAAAGAAGAGTCTAGACAATTCTTTCGCTTACCACAAAATAAGCCATTATACTTAATAACATTAATTTTTTCACCAAATACATTACTATAATGTAAACACATTAAAAAATGTTAAAACCAGGCTCTTCCAAGATAAAAATCGTGAGATCGTCTCCACAAGAAGATGAAACTATAATTTATATCAAAAGCATAAGGCGAAAGATTAGTACACACATATGTTAAAAATGGATTAATAACCAGTGGGAAAGTGGTGAATCATGTGGATCTTCTTGCTTAACACCTCTACGAATAGGAAAAGGAGGGGTCAAATAGAATCCAATAGACACTAAACTTTGTGTCCCGTAATATAATAGATGGAAATAATTTATAAAATCATATTCCCATTCCCAAAATCATAAATAATTATGATTTACAAAATCAAACGCTCTTTTTATCCAATGTCAGATTGGAGATTGATCGCCCAGGAGCAGTATATATTTTGATGAAGTATTAAATCCGGAAGTATGTTAGATAAACGATTAGCCATAACGTTTCCTATAATTTTATGATCTATATTGAGAAGTGATATAGGCCTCCAGTTTGCTAAATCCAGTTTATCCCTAGTTCTCGGTAGATGTACTACTTACGCATGCCTCGTAGGTAGAGTAAGAAAGGTATCATGTAATTAATTTACAACTTTTAAATATACAGAACCTTAGGAAGACCAGAATTCTTTACAAAATTCAAAGGTTAAGTCATCTAGACCAATAGTATTTCGGGTATGAAGTTGATTAACATGATGAGTTAATTATTCCTGAATGGTCCTGAATGGTAATTATCTCCTTAACACATTTCTAGATCATCAGCATTAAGCTCGGGAACAGAAAAGCAGAAACCAGGATTGTTCACGTAGGTCTGTGTAACAGCATACAGATTGGTATAAAAGTCCTTAACAGTTTTTTAATTTTTAGGTGGTTCGGTATGAGTACGTAGTATATGAATATTACTATACCTTTGTATGCTTTACTTCAAGAAATAAACGAAGAAGAATATGTATTGTATTCAGTAGAAATTACACATTGTCTTTAAAATATACATCATAAGCAGATTTTCGATTTAACTGTTGAATAGAGGAACATAATTGAATATACCGTGAAACCTCTTTCTCAGTACATATTGACTTTTAAGTAAAGCCTTACGATCTCAGAAACAGAGTATATGAAGATGACACGTTATTATGTTTACTGTGTTCCCGTCGTTGATCACGCACATTTACATCAGGTTTAAAATCTTCTCACAACTGAATCAAATTTACAAAATTATTCGTTAATCTGTTATAGTGTGGAATCAAGACAGTTACACTTGCACAAAAATCAGAATGACATAACATATAATTGTTAAGTCTCCAATATGGAGTTTTGACATTAGTAGAGAAAGATATAATAATACAGTATATTCCTTCATGGTTCGAAGGAGATGGAGTGTGTTCTGCATGTGCAATAAAATTCGAAGATACCTGGTGCAATAAATATGATCTAGTTTACCAGAAGGATGTTTATGTTAAAGTTCTTTTAACGAAAAAATATATACAGGTAGAATAAAACTTACGCCAGAAATCGGTCAAGTCACTACGAGCATTTTTTTTTTTTCATTTTGGGACCCACCTTCCACCCCTGTCTCTATGCATTCTTTGCACAAAATGGGTTGTGCACTTCCAAGGGCGTGCAGCACGAGCAGTTGTTCGCTCTTCCCATTTTGGGACAGGCAGTCCCTAGAGATTCTCGGATTGCCGGTGTTCCGACAGTCCGAGAAGCTCCTTTGTTCCCTCAGTTTTGACCTCGGGTGGTGCGGGACGGACTTTGGACCAGGCGTCCAGAATGTTCTCCTGGTCTTTATTCCTAATTTTGGAATTTTTTTTCTTGGGGGGGATGCCCTACCATTATCTTTTATTTGCAATTTTATACAGAAAACATTTAACATATAGAACAACACACATACACACAAGGACAGCACAACATAGACGTCGACTCAAGATGGCTTCCTCTTCTTTTTCTGAAACGATAAGAAAAAGGGGGAGGGAAATGAAGCTGGACTGCAACGTAAGTATTACTGGAATTTTCTCACAAAGTTTTTGCTGGTCCGTTCTGTTTTTCCATTTCTGGTTCCCTTCCTCCTTTACTTACGAAGTTTGTCTTGTTCCTCAAGTCACCATCACATCAC
>JAGDQP010052137.1:427-13857 GCA_022664845.1 Lepisma saccharinum | reverse complement strand
ATGTAATATTTTGTATTATTATTACACAGTTTGTATTATGTTTGAATTGCCTCCCAACCCAATCTTATGCCCCTCCTGTGCCCCTTCCCCAACTGTGGGAAGTTAGCGCTGTTCCTGCTCACAGAAGTGCTTTTGTGTTACACAACATTTCAATGCAGCTAATTTTTCATGGAGTTGTCGATACTTTTGTTTTCCAATTATAACCCTTTATTTGTATAAGGGTTACAAGAACTTTTAGTTTGTGCATCTTATGACCCTTCTCCTGAAAAAAATCCGATGGTCGTGCCAGTGGCGTGGTGGAAAGTTCGCCCCCCCTCGCAAAAGCAGAATATGAGGCCCCCGCAATATCAGAGTAAGGGGCCCCAGTCCAATCCTAGCACATTTACCTTAGAGTAAAGGGAGTCCCCAAAAAGGATGCCCCCCACACCCCGGGGGCTATCATTGCTCCCCTTGGTCGTGAATGTGTGTTTCTGATAATGTTCTCCCTATGATATGTTTGTCCGTCACATCACTAACGTAAAACAATTGGGTTAAACAGAGCTTAGTTTTAACAGCGAACCACACCCTCATGGGCCGAGTTACGGGGGGGTGCATGGGGAGATTTACTCCCAACTTTCTGAAGAAAAATAAAAGTTTACTAAAAATTCTCAACAAAATGCCCAAAGACCAGTTTTATGTTAACTTTTAAGAAGTTTAAAATTTTATTTCTTTGAATTTAAGAAGAAAATGATATATTTTGGTTACATGTTGTAATTCGGTAACTATTCGAATCTAACAATGATAAACTCATATACAGGGGTTAGACAAAAAAATCTAAAAACACCTCATACAGGACACGTAAGTGTGGCCCGCCACTGTACACGTGTTTTGTTTCCAATGTGTCATGTGGACCTTCCTCTTCCGTCAGCAGTACCCAGTTCACCTGTGAGTGTCGTGGTGTGCAAGTGGTGCGGTAAAATGGGCGACCTGACAGACTTCCAAAGAGGCATGATCGTTGGTGCCCGTCTGGTTGGAGCTTCAGTGACAACAGTGGCGACCATTGTGGGGGTATCGACAGGCACTGTGTCCAATGTCACGAGGGCATACACAATGCATGGGCAAACAACGTCTGCAAAGCACAACAGTGGTCGAAAGACAATCCTGTCCGATAGGGACAGGAGGGCATTAAAACGGATTGTAGCAGCTAAAAAGCAGACCACTGCAATGAAAATTACGTCTGAACTCAATTCCGGCCTACAGAACCCGGTTTCATCAAAAACAGTGCGACGGGAACTTCATAAAATGAAAATTCATGGCAGGGCCGCGATCGCCAAACCTCTGGTCACAGCAGTAAATGCGAAGCGGCGTATCCAGTGGTGCAAGGACCACAAGGAGTGGACGCTTGATCAGTGGAAACACGTAATGTATTCCGATGAATCGACCTACACCTTGTTTCCAACAACCGGTCGTGTTTACGTATGGAGAACACCGTCGCAGGCCTATGATCCAGACTGTTTGCGCCCAACTGTAAAGCATGGGGGTGGTTCTGTTACAGTATGGGCAGTGATATCGTGGTTTTCTGCAGGTCCCATCATAGCCCTGCATGGAATGATGAATGCTAAGGCGTATGAGGCCATTTTGGGGGACCAGGTTCTACCCATGGCCCACACATTGTTCCCGGATGGTGATGGCATCTACCAAGATGATTTGGCACCCTCTCACGCTGCAATCATGGTTTGAGGAGCATGACCAGGAGCTATCACACCTCCCCTGGGTCCCACAATCACCAGATCTGAACAGCATTGAGCCATTGTGGTCTGTGTTAGAAAGGCGTGTTCGGTCTCATTACCCTCCACCATCATCCCTTAAGGAACTGGAGCATGTTTTGGAGGAAGAATGGTACAACATTCCACACACCACGATTCAGGAGCTGTATACGTCCATTCCACGTCGGATCCAAGCTGTTTTGGACGCAAAAGGAGGCCCCACACCATACTAGGTATGATTTGTACACTTTTTCAAACGTTTTAGATTTTTTGTCCACCCCCTGTATATTCGTTAGAGTAAAAAATATTTCCGTTTACAATATCTTACTCACATCTAACGTTAATGCCTAATTGGGTAAAGTTCATTTCGTACTTACAAATTTGTTCATATATATATATATTTACAAGTGCAGATCCAAGGGGGTTAAAGGGCTGTCGCCATCTTTGATTACCAGATTTACACTTGATGAAATGATACTTCATCGAAGTTTACACTAGATAAAATGGCACATATACCCTTTAGTCAAATCCTGGATCTGCGTATATATATCGGCATTGAAAACTGAATTTGTGTGTGAAAGATTAGGTGCCATCGGCCAGTGGTTGGTGAGAAGTTGACGGGGAAAAATATAAATCATTGTTTGTGATTGGCCACTTGTGATTTGTGAACATCTGGTGCTATTTTACAGTCAATTGTTGCGCACAGCGGAGGCAGTAATCAAATGACACTGATACTCGCACCGTGCACGTCGTTATATTAATAGTCAAGAGAGACATACACTGGTACAAGTGTAGAATTGGGTACAATCTATAGAATGTGTGTAACGTTATTCCGGGGATATATACTTTGACACAGTCCAGTAAATTTTAATATGTATCGGTGTCACAATCTGGATTGCTATAAGCATAACGATGTGCGAATTACAGTGATTTCATCGTAGTCCGCGGCATTGAGTCTAAACTGGCACCAGATATTCATAAGTGGCGTTCCACAAATAATACTATTAATTAGTTTTCTAGCCAATTTCTCTTCTACAACTAGCCAATAGCACCTAATCTCTGACACAAAATCTCAGTTTTATGCTGATTTTAAATGTTTATCTTTCTTTTAGATCTGAGTGTCCACTCGAAATAATGTTACTGTAATCTTGGGAGCTGTCAGTTACTTTAAAGATGTATGAGCATGTAACAGATATTGACAACAAGGAGAGACTATTTGCTGCAGATTTACATTATCATAAAGTATGTATGACGAAATATATTTCCAAGTCCAAAACAGAAGAGAGAATAGTATGACACAACGCTGATAAAATCTTAAAATAATCCCAAAAATATCACTTTCTTTCTGGACCCTAACAAAGCTGAAGCCAATGATAGAAATTGGATGTGATTTTACTTTGATTGATATACGTCATTTCATAGAACCCAAAGATAGTTCAGTGTCTATAACAGTGAAGTCTTTTCTAATTAAAGAAAATAGCGATACCGTAACATTCAGCTCACCAAACAAAGTAAACGACTCTCTTATGGTGTTCTCATCAAAACTGACTCCTGAAATATTAACTAAACACATTCGATCAACCAATGAAGTGAAAGCTGCAGAAAGATTCTTAGAGATGAATTGATAAACATTAACTTTGGTTTGGAAGATACACTTTGTGATTCTGAAAGACCCTAAAGGTCCTAGAATACAGAAATGCTAGAAAATATGTTACCGTTCTTATCAGTTATCCAATACGAGGAAACACAATCTTTTGAACATGTTATCAAATGACAATGATTATGGTGACAATGAAGATGACAGTGATTCTAATTCTATAGACTTTGAATCAGAGGAAGAAAACGTAATAGAAGCAATGAAACGCTTAACTTGCTAAATACATTCCATATTCCAGGCCCTTTTATATGTCATCCATCGTGGCTGTCAAAAAGTACCTATATAATTAATGGTTGCTCTCAGCGTCTATGATAAATGCAAAAGCAGAGAATTGATCACTTCACTCAACAGTCATCAATAAGTTACAATGACCTTTTCAGAAATCGTAATCTGCTGTCTTGTTACACCGTCTCTGCTTCCAAAAATCAAGTTGTTCCAAAGCCAAGTCACTTTCTTGCAAATTCATTTACACCAGATGCACTGGATAATTTTGATTTTGAATACAGATAATACAGATACCTCTCTGGTATAAAGGGTACTCATCATATCGTTATGGTACTTTTTCAAGATATTTCAATTCCAGCAGCTAGTAAATCCACAGTTTCTGAAGCTGGACTAACAAAAAGTTATACCAAACCAACAGGTGAACTTCCATGCCAGGTTATTCTGCATGTGGAAGAAAAGATACGTTCGTCCTAGTCTTCCTAGCAACGACAAAACATTTGAAGAATATGGTTTGAAGGAAAATGAAAAAGAAGCTTTAAGACAATTCTAACGATTTTGTGATTTCACTTGAACATTGTGGACTTACAGGCAAAAACAATATGGAGACACCAACAAGTTTTGGGCCTCTAAACGCAACAAAGTAAAACTGCACCTATTCGCCAGGGAGTTCTTCAAAGGTGTTGCTTCAGAAAACACACTCACAGATATTCTTAGCGGTATGATGGAAGATTTTGGAAATATTCATGCGCTATTATGCAGTAAAGACCGAGAAGATACGGTGCAGGATTCAAACGTAGACTTGCAAGAAGCTGTTCAAGCACATTTACCGGGCAACTATAAAGGGAGCTGAAAGTATTGTTGTAGCAAATGACACAGATGATGATATAATACTAAGGACCTTTGGATAAAATTTGGAGTTGCCAACATAACCAGGAATTTACCTATCCATACGTTATCACAGAAGATGGGTTTGAATACATGTAAAGCGTTAGTAAAATTGCACATTCTGAGTGGAGCCGATTGTGCCTCGAAGACTGGGACAAAGAGGATAGCAGTGAAGGTGAATGCCTAGCAGTGATTTAACAAATGTTGGAGAAACTTCGAGCCCTTGTGAAGAAGATTTCAAAATAACTGAAGAAATTTTTGTCGTTGTATGGAAGCCAAAATCCACTTCCAGTATCTTTGATGAACTACGTTTCAGTGAAGTCAAACGAACAGGAAGACTAGACTCTCTACTGCAAACTTCCTCCGTAGTAAAAGGTCATATACTAAGGTACAACAAAACTTAAATATTTTAAATCCATAAACGGAGTCATCCGATTTACGAGAATAAGGATGGCACATGAAAGATGGCGTTCTTTTGCCAGAAAAGCTTCTTTGAGGTGTACCAGAAGTATCTGCGATAAACTGTGGATGTAACATTTCTAGATGCAAATGTAGGAAAAATTTTGTTCAGTGCACGGACTACTACAAATGTACGAAGAAAAAGTCTCACAATCGATAGACTGCCGAAATTTACATTCACATCTGAGTGAAATATACAGTATGTTCAATTCATATATAAATGGAAAATTGAACAATCAAACTGCTCCTAATTAACTCTTTTGTTTCAATTAATTTTTTATCTCCAATGTCTTTGATTCATTTCAGTTTCAATTAGGTAAGAAGTGGAATGCAAGTTATATTGGATTGATGCGAATGAACTGACCGCTTTGACACCTAGTGGGAAACTCACCTCAGCAACACAACACAGAAATCGACTGAGGTCACGCATCTAACGTCACTAACTCTGTAAACATCCAGCAAATAGGATGGCAAGAGTGTGTAGGCGGCGAACTACTGCAGACGGTGACTACTTTGATTAACCAGATAATGTAGTTTTCATTTTTTTTTTTTGCCCTTTGGAAATGACGTACCTGGGGGCGGACATTTCAATCAAACCAACCCAATAAATAAACACGTTTAATTCTTATACACTACGTATGCATTTTTATTGCTACAGTTTAAACAATACATCTCAATTTTCGTAAATAACTAGCATTTTATATAATATTGTGGAGAAAATAGATAAAAATATATGTATGTTGTTTACACTAAGGTCGCCATTTTGAAAAATGGCTGCGAAAATTTAGATGATTTTTTTTTTTCAATTTCTACCCAAGATAAATGTCTTTTCTGGTTGGTGACGAATAAGGAGAACAAAGTTTTATCTGTCAAAACAAAAATTTCGACGGGAGTATAGTTTAGGGACAGGACTATATATTGTTAATATGTGTTGCTATGACTCTTTAAATACTAGGAAATTGAATTTCTAGCATGTAGTGCAATTAGTGTTTCTTCTAATGCTAATTGAATAATTGATGGCGGTGCAATTTAAGGAATTCAGTCGGCACGAGAAGTTGGTGCATGATGCAAGCAGCATTTTGTCTCGTTTTAAAAAGAATTTTGTAGACTTTGTGTGCTGACTGAGGATGAAAACTGGATCATCCACCACTATGATACGGAAACACAAAATCAGTTGATGCAGTGGCGCCACCATGCTTCACCCATACACAAAAAGTTCCGATGACAAAAATCTGCCACCAAGATGATCGCGACGGGATTTTTGGGGAATTACTATGGCACGTTTCTCGTTGATCATCTACAGCAAGGTTCCACAATGAACGCCGAATATTACTGTAGTCTCCTAGATAAGCTGCATGCAGCCAACAGGGGAAGCGGTGTGGGAAATGAAGAAAGTGAATTACGTTATTCCAAGATAACGCACCGTTTCAAATTTTATCGAACAATACAGAGATTAGAGCAGTTAGGCTACGAAGTGCTTGAGTATCCCTGCTATTCTCCATAGTGACTATTATCTGTACCCGAAATGGAAATTACGCTTGAAAGGAAAGCAGTTTCAGGGCAACGATGAAGTAGTTGCCGTTGTAGATCGTGTCTACTTGGTTTAAGGGCAAAGACATTCATTTGACCAAGGGTTAAATTTGATACAGGATCTTTGTAGAAAGCACATTGACCTTCTGGACAAATATGTGGAATAATCTGCTATTCCCACTTGCCTATCGGCATTCCTTCCCTATTATGCTGGAAACTTTTCGACCCCCCTCGTATATTCGTAAACTATATCGCCTTTTTTTTCTTCATAAAGACTTCTTTTTCAAACCATTAGATTTCTTACCCTGAATTTTACCAAACAACCCATTAGGGTATTACTTCGTACCTATACACAGAAAGAAAAAGTAAAAGGGTGTATTGTGTAAACTTAAAATGCACTTTCGTTTGTGCGAAAGATCGCAAGCAACTGCTGCATGCGCCACTGCATTGACACGTTGAAGGGAAATCAGTGAAGCCTATTAAGGTATGGTTTCGTTTGTGCGATGATTGCATGCAATCATCGCAAGCAACTGCTACACGCGACACTACATTGACACATTGAAAGGAAATCAATGGAGTCGGTTTGGTTTGTGCATCGGATGCACAGTTTTGCATGCAACTTTTGCAACGACTCCTCGAAGACCAGTCAAAGCTGCAGCAATCGCATGCGTTGCAGTCTATTTTGCAGTTTATATTCGTGTGGTCTTTGAATTTGGAACTATTTTGTGCCAAATATGAACTTCAGCAGAGATCAGAATTGAAACCTACGTCAGGAATGCACGAAAATACTATAAAATTGTTGGTAAAACACGAAAGAAAGAGAATACATGCAAAGATGTGATTGTCCTGTAGTACGTTTGATGTTCGATAGATGGAAGCAGAGTTGCTGGCAGCTTGAAGTAACTATATTGCTTTATATTGAATGGAAGTTGAGTTTAATTTAAAATACTTATTATATTATTTTTATATAGTTGTTTGCAATCGTGCCTAAAATTCTGTTACTATAAGAAATATTGTTTACAGAAAGATCTTAAATTTGAAATGCACGAAAAGGTAATCGTATAACTGTGTAAAGTATAGTAAGGAGTCAGGCAACGCGAAATGCACAAACGAAACTACCCAACAAAATGCTTCCATCGCACGCATTTGTTGAATGCGGTCATCGTCTAAACAAAACCGCACATTTAGGTTTGCGCATCGGACGCATGGTATCGCTAGCAACTTTTGCTACAACTCCTTCGGAGAGAAGTCAAGCTGCAGCAGTCGCATGCATTGCAGTCTATTGTGCAGTTTATATTCGTGTTTTCTTTGAATTTAAAACTATTTTGTGCCAAATATGAACTTCAGCAGAGATCAGAATTGAAACCTACGTCAGGAATGCACGAAAATACTATACAATTGTTGGTAAAAACCGAAAGAAAGAGAATACATGCAAAGATGTGATCGTCCTGTAGTACGTTTGATGTTCGATAGATGGCAGCAGAGTTTGCTGGCAGCTTGAAGTAACTATATTGTTTTATATTGAATCAAAGTTGAGTTTAATTTAAAATGTTGCTTATATTATTGTTATAGTCGTTTGTAACTACACCTAAAATTCTGTTACTATAAGAAATATTGTTTACAGAAAGATCTTAAATGTGAAATGCACGAAAAGGAAATCGTATAACTGTGTAAAGTATAGTAAGGAGTCAGGCAACGCAAAATGCACAAACGAAACTATCCCATGAAATGCTTCGGTCGCACGCATTCGCTGAATGCGATCATCGCATACGACGATCACCTAAACGAACCGCAGCTATAGGATGATCTCTCTCCGCGCACATGAAATGTATGGAAACCAGGATTTTTGTTGCTTAAACATATTAAAGCCGTAGTGTCAGCTTAGTTAATAACAATGGAAATCGTGTTCTACACTTTGCACGGACAGCATATCTAAAGAATCACCCAGTGGCATCACCTCAGTTTGAAAATAAACAATCGTGTTTCTAGGATCGACTACTCCAGGAACTGTAAATTTCAAACTATTACTCGTTAACGGCGCACACTGCTATGGGCATCAACAGTAAAGACGAATGAAAACAGTGAGATTCCAACAGTGATATGGCCAGTAGGTTAGGTGTGAGACTAAACAGAAGGTTTTCTCGGGCAACCGATTGTAATCAGGTTGAAAACAAGTGAGTGAATTAAAGTAGCGTATTTAATACAATTTGAAGTCAGTTTCTCTCTACTAAAACTTTCGGGGACGCTAAAGCCATTGCCACGTTTTAAAGCGTATGGTGGTGGTGGTGGGACTCTCGCAAGGGCTCGTGAGAGATCTTTTTTTTTAAAAAATATATTTGTTCCGAGTTCTTAATTAAATTATTTGAAGCACACTTCTGCTGCAGCGGCGTAGAGCAGGGGACTCGCAAGTGCTCGCGCGAGCTCTTAGTTAAATATTTATATTTATTACGAACCCTCCGATATATTATTTGGAGCGCACGCCTGACAACCTGTGTTGCATAAATTAGTATTTTCTTAATTTTATAAACTTTAAAACAACTTTAAGTTGTTCTTACATGTTGAACGTTGATCACGAGCAATGTTATACAATATTGCCACTCCCCCCCCCCCCCGGTGTTTCAAATAAACATTATTACGCATGAAACACGCACTTAAGCAGGAAAGACACGGTATTGTAATGCATTTCGTAGTGAGTTTCGAAGTATAGGAAGGTAGAATTAACAGGTGTAGCAAGAAGAGAAAAGGAAAGTGTCAAAGAATAAAGTAAAACTTTCCGGCAAACTTAGGATATAAAATACTAAAACTGAATGGAGAAGAGAAATGAGTTCAGCAATAACGTAACACATGTTACGGACGACCTTCATTTTAACATCCCACTTCAGGGAAATTTTCATCAAGTTTTACAGAACTTCTTTGAACAGGTCATCTCAACAAGAAGCTGCATATCATTATGAAAATTCCGTAATGGCAAGAGTGAAGGAGGTAAGGGGCAACGCATTTTCATAAAGTCTCTGGGTCCGGCTGCTAGTAGAAGTCAGCGAGCCTATGATAGAAAGAGAAACAGAGGGAAGAGAAAGATACGTGCAAGTATGTGCGCTGTAGCAATTCAATGTCGTCTGCTGTGAAGGCGAACACCTGGCGCGGTGGTTTAAAATTGTCCTCCACGGTTCCTAACAGCACCTTCCTCTGTTGCCAGCCTGATTTTGTTGTTTCGAATGGGCGAAGGCGAATGCTTATACTGTCTGCTACTCACTCCCATGCAGTGTTGTTGTCGTGTCACGTGATAGAAGTAGATTCGCAACAAAGCTGTGCATAACGCATTCTCAGAGACTTTCCGAACTTGCGCTAGCTCTAAATCAGAAAGACAGCTGCAGAAAACTACCAAGAATGCACCCAGTGCCACCACAACACCAACATTATATATTCACTCGCTCACTCACTATATGACTTACGGAACTTGCAAGTTCATCGTCGTAGTAACAAAGGTTCGCCATAGGATTCTAACCTAAGCAAGATCAAGCCAGTTTACATCATAAACACCCACTTCTCGAAGATCCATTCTAATATTATCTTCCCAATGTAGTATCTGTCTTCCCAACAGTCTCTTTCCCTATGGCTTATCAACCACGATGGAATGAATATAAACTTCCTTTCCCCCTCATTCGAGCTAGATGGCCAGCCCATCTTAGTCTTCGCGATTTCATTACTCTTACAACATCGGGTAAGTCGTAGAGTCCGTGAAGTTCTTCATTATACAGTCTCCTCCATTTCCCAGTCATCTCGTCCCGTTTCGGCCCGCATATCTTTTTTAAGATCATATTTTCAAACACTCGTAATTTATGTTTATCTGCTAGGGTCATACTTCAACTTTCGCAACTGTAAAGTATTACAAGCAGAATACCATTCTGTATATTTTCAATTTCAACTTCCTTCATAATAATCGCGAGGTTAGGAGTTTCCGGACTGAGTAGAAACACGCGTTGCCCGGTACTAAGCGACTTTTTATTTCTTTTGTTATCTCGCTTTTGCTTGTTACATACGCTCACAAATGTGTATATTTGTTTATTATCTCTATGTTCTCATTCTTAATTGTTATGTATCTATTTCCTTGGTTTCCAGTGTTTCGGTTTGTTATCATGTATTTGTTTTCTCTATGTTTACCTGTAGACTCACTTCATAACACGCTTCTACTAACAATTGAACTTGGTGAACTGTTTAGTCGATATCGAGATGATGAATATGTCAAATGACAGTCCTTAGCATGCTTACTTTAACAACTACAATATTATCTGCCACAACTTTGTGTTAGCACGGTGGGGCTATACTGTACAAAACAGACGAATAAAAAATACGAGACAGACCAGAATGAAATGTCCTTGAATATGTTACAGGCGAAGGGGAAAATGGAACGGACCATACCACCTTGTCGGCAGCCATCTTGAAATCCGCCGTCTTAGATTCAACTGGAAAATTTCAAATTACAACATGGCCATGCAATATATCAATTAACATCATCTTGCAACGAGAAATTGAATGGTGCAAACTAGGCGGGTTGTTCCGAAAGAAAGAATTACGTGCCATACACACCTTGTAACATCATAAAAACAGATTCATCAATATGGAGAACAGCTGTGAGCCATAAAACCATAGATACCATCAGAGAACAAGTATCACATGGACAAGTTCTCATTGAAGCACTTCCGCAAACGTCGTCGTGCGTCCTTCCTGAGGTCAAGTGATAATTGCGCACATGCACAATGCACATATATCACTGTCATTGATTCTCCTGTTCTGGTAGGAACACCATTAAGTTACATTCCTACTCATTAGCCTTCAAGTACAGTCACAAATAAATATCCAAACGAGTTCGGTTAGGGGATCGTGGTGGCTACTTGACTGGTCCATGCCTACCAATCCATCTATCTATTAACACAATCCACCTGATAACACAATCACCATATCTATCTCATATAACGCTTCACAAATTATTGTTTATCATTTACGTAAAGGATCATGAAACAGATGCAAATGGTGCGGGAAGGTTGTTTAACTCTAGGGTCGAACGATAGGAGGGTAGCGACTTTGTTGGGTGAGAGATTATTCGTTTTAGCATGGCGATGGTTGAAATCATCTGCGATGTCGCACACTTCGTTCACCCGACATCAGAACAATTTCTATGTGTTTAGCTTTCGTGAGGATCATCGCATCTATTAGTGAACCTGAAACGAACAATAACGGAAAAACCGTAACATCCCCATAATAAACCGTTAGAGATAGACAAGAAATCAATCACAGTTATGAATTGCCGAGGAAATTTTAGTGCTAGTTGATATGTCACACACATCCTTTCCTATTTAAAATTTTCAAGTTGATTCCAAGATGGCTGATCTCAAGATCGCCGCCGGTAACGTGGTATGGTCCGTTCCACTTTCCCCTTCGCCTATACCATGTTCAGGAACAATTCATTCCGGTCTGTCCGTATTTTTAATTTTATTCTACTCTTTTTTGTACAGTTTAGCCCCAAATGTATAGTACTTTGCATATTTATTATAAGGCTAACACAAAGTTGTGGTAGCTCATATTGTAGTTGTTAAAGTAAGCATGCTAAGGCGTATCATTTGACATATTCATCATCTTGATATCGACTGAAGAGTTCACCAAGCACCCTTGAAAGACCTCGGCGTTACTTTGTAGTGCATCTATATCGGCCTCTATAAAATATACATCATCCACGTATACGAAAAGTTGTTTTAAGCCATTCAATGTTAGTCCCATTTTGTCTTTATTTATTTTCTGGATTTATTTATTTTCGAATTGAATTCCATAGTTCCAGGATATTGATTTGTTTTCCTTTTTGATAGAGTCATATTCTTTCTTAAAATTAATAAATAACTAAATCCACATTGATGATCTCCAATTTTTTTATCTTCGTATACTGGTAGGCAAGTTAGCAGGATATTACTCATAGCTTTGTAACATGTTGGAAATAATTAGATTATGCGGTAATTATTACAATCCGATTTATCGTCCTTTTTTATAAACCGGGACGATTATTGAGGTTTTCCATTCCTTTGGAAGCTCCTCCTTTCTCCACAGAGCACTTATCAATTTATGCAGGTCCTTGATTAGTGCCGGTCCTCCCACTTTAATTAATTCGACTGGAACATTGTCTATTCCTGGCGATTTAAAAATTTTGAATTTCTTTACCGACATTTCGACCCCGATCTCGCTAGGTTCGGGTATCCACAGCTCTGCTGTATATATTCTAAATTCTTCGTTCTTTCAAAGTTAGCAGAAGTACTGATCACTTTACTGAAATACCGTAACAATCTGCTAACAATTATTATTAATGTGATTTGTCACAGAGAGAAGCTTGATTACTATGATAGTAATTATAACTACTGGCCAAAGTTTTCTTCTCTATACATGTTAAAGGATAGATGAGATAGAAATGATTCCAAGTTTATGTACAAGGCAATTAGTTATAAACTAGTGTTAACGTGCCTTTATACAGTTTTAGAAAATATTTACCTTTATCTGCTGCTAACAACAACAACAACGAAAAACAATTACAACAGTTCTTGAAGAAAATTATAACAGGTATCATATATTTTGATTCTAAATTTCTCTCTGTGTAATATACTTGTGCTATATATTTGCTCTATTGCTGTTCGCAGCACATTGTAACAAACAAAACAAATTATTATTATTATTATTATCTGAATACAAATAGTTAACATACATCTCGTGTTGGAAAAAAAAACTTCTTAAAACAAAGGATAGCTGCTTGTGAGGTCTGTATTGGTCTTACGCTCAATACTTATTACTAGGGGCCGTGTTCTCAGGTTTTAATCTATTTTATTCCTTACTTGCTAACATCAGTATTGTAACGTATATTTTCGTTTCAGTACTTTCTTAATAAAATGTGC
>JAGDQP010052136.1:0-13857 GCA_022664845.1 Lepisma saccharinum | reverse complement strand
AAAGCAAATGTAAAATTTTCATAATAAATAAGGTTACAAAGTGTTGATCAAAACACGGGTCTGGATCAATGAAATAATCAGACAAACTTTGGTTATTGTGAAGTGATAGGTTGTGTAAATTTATTTATTTCATTGTTCAACTTACATGGTAGCTTGAACAGGCATATATGGTTAACCCCGTTACACGTCGGGGAAAGATGTAACTTGGCGAGCACACTTCTGGGAAAATGTGAAAAGAAACTACGACCTTAGATTAGGTATCCCGACATTTGCCTGTGTGACCAAAGGAAGAAACCTGGAGAAACCTCACTCAAATGGGTTCCCTTGCCTTTTCGAGTCACCGACTGACGCGACTTCAATTTGTTGGTACAAATGTTCCGGAGGGACCCCTGCCTCACATTAGGCGACTTGGTCGCGCGGCCGAGTCACGGTTTATTTTTATTTTCCTGAGCTAGTTGAGTGAAAACCTCTCCAACGACATCTCACGCACCTCTCTGCCTTTGTTGTTCCTGAGATTTAGTTTTTATACATGGACGGACAGAATGAGCGAGATTATAAGGTCCCTTTTAGCTATAGCTTCGCTATTAAGGGACCTAACACTTAAGTAATAAGTTTACTTTACTTTCTTCTATTCTGGAGTAGCATCTAGGGACCGTCATTTCAATCACGGAGTGCAAACATAGTGTTAAGACTTACAACACCCACACGGTCTCATAGATTAGTGGTAATTGCGTTGACGTAGCATCCGGGAGGTCATGGGTTCAATCCCAGCTGCCGACCATCCCGACTGAGGTTTTCCAGGATTTTTCCTCACTCACGCCAGGCAAATGCCGGGATCGCACGTTTAACTTAGGCCCTGGCCGACACCTTCCCGCATCCTTTCCCCTCCCCTATCTCGACCTGAACTTTAGATGCCGAAGCCATAAATAAAATTTAATTCAACCCACACGGCCTCGGATGACTGACCATCATTAAAGGCTCTCCTCACGCTCGTCCCCACTTTTTAAATTTTTCAAAATCTAAGAGCATTGTCAAAATTTTCAGAACATAGCGCCCTAGTATTTACAAATTACTACGAAATACAATGGACAGTGTTCTCGAGATCTTGTCGATTAATGAGTACTAAGACTTCATTTAAATAATGACGTCATTTGAAAACGTATCACTCATGAATGGACAAGATCTCGAGATCGACTGGGTTTTCAGTCTAATAACTCTACCAGCTGGTTCAGTGATCATAACCACTAAATCCCGATACCTCTCTTTTTTCTGTCATAAACTTCAACCTCGACCTCGCCAACGGACCTCAACCTCGCGGCGGGACTTCGACCTCGACCTCACTCAACCTCGAACTCGTGATCACACTTCGACCTCGACCTCGCGAGGTTCAACACCTCTGATACAGACTATTTAATACTATCATGCATAATTTATTAAGTAATCAAGTTTGAATCTTTCAATAGCTTGACGAAAATTATATCCATTAGATATAAAGTTTAATACACAAATGAGCACAAATCACATCATCCAAATGTTGTATTCGATCGCTATTGTAGTCAATTAATGTATTACTAGGTCTCAAATATTCAATCAAAGACTTGGGAGGCAGTCCACCAAATGAATCGAATACATATACTTTATTATTATCATACCAATAATATATCCAATGAGTTCCACTATTAACTGATTTATGTTAACAGCAGCACATTTTTGTTTCAGTGGTGGTGTAGATGGAAGATTGTCCGTCATGAATACACCTCTAAAGTGTTTTATATTTAATTCTTGAGCTATACGTTCGATATCATAATTGGTGAGCGACTTTTTTTTTTTCTATTAGCTGCTTCTTTCTCTGTTTCCTTTTAAGACCTTTACCTCTAGCTAGAACTGATGATTCCATAACTTCATTGTGTCGTTTTTGTTCTTCTAGCTCTTGCTTATTTTTCTTTGCATCTATTACTGCCTTAGCTATAGCTGCAAGACCTGCAAGACTACTAATAGCTCCTAATGCAGCAAGAATAGCAGGAATTGTAAATATGAAACCAACATTTTTTGGTTCACTACGAAGTTTCTTTAACTGCGCTAGACTTAATGTCAGACCTATGTTATGGCCCTTATTCAAGCATCTTTGCTTCTTTGCAAGTTGTGATTTATTCAAAATGTTTAATGATTTAAATTCATGGGATGGAATATGAAATGCTACACCTTTGGCCTTCATCATAAACAAAAACTATATTATATATGCATATATAGAAGAATGCATCTCCGTAGTGTGTTTAACACACAATTAAGACTCAAAGCAAGTATTATAACCCCCAACCCATTTTTCGTTACGTATTCATCGCTACACCCAATGAAGCTAACTTTTCACCTAAACAAGCATCTTTGCTAAAATCTCCATCAAAAGGTTTAAACTCTAAGTCTTGATCATCCCTATGCCTATCTGTTAGATCTTTCAAGTTCTTATAAGCAATATCATGCTCTCGACATGCTTGATCTAATCTATTTATACCTCGATCACCTCTCGCTAATCTTTCATCTAACCGTGTACCAGGACCACAGAATTCATAGCCCGGGAGGTTTAAATCGAAGGGTAATTTATTAATAGTATCATTCACTAAGCTCTTACCTTCAATTGTTTGCCAAAATATTGGTGGAAGTATACGAATGATCTTTATGAGATACCCTAATCCCTTTGGATTCGAAACAATGGAATTAGATAAATGAGACGAAATCATATCCATTATGCCCACTTTCTCATTATAAAAGTTCTTATTCCCTATTGCTTCATCACCTGCTACAACTAATAATCTATCAACTAACTTTCTATCATCATCCATCCAAATAAACTGTTGCGGCATGCTTGTATAACGCTTAATCCCATTTCCCTACTTCCTTTCTTTCAAACCCTCACCTTTAGTTTTCAGTTCAAGCCAAATAGGTTTAATTAATGCCCTATACTTATCACTGGAGCTCCATTTCACTCTATTCTGTGCTTGATCATGATTTTGATATAATAAATTCGTCATTTTTAAAATCTTCTGATAAGTTTCATAATTTTCATCAGTGAAACCTATTGGTTGCTTACGAGTTAATAACTCCTATAAGCCTTCTGTTCTTTTAATTTTTCCATAGATGGGAGACGATGGATCATGTGCGATCTTACTCTCACTATATATAATTAAATCATCATTATCAAATAAACCATTATAACTTCCAATCTTCCACTGCACTGCTCCATCTATATCAATAGAATATAAGCCGAATACTTCATCTTTATCAGATCTATTAGTACTTAAGTACGGACTCGCTAATGGACCTTCCTTAATGTCTATCATCTTCATCGTTCTTTTCTTTAGTCTCAGGCAATGCCTTAGGTGATGCAAATAACTTT
This sequence comes from Lepisma saccharinum, assembly GCA_022664845.1. Classification (NCBI taxonomy): domain Eukaryota; kingdom Metazoa; phylum Arthropoda; class Insecta; order Zygentoma; family Lepismatidae; genus Lepisma; species Lepisma saccharinum. Next base: position 10,466 of record JAGDQP010052136.1, on the reverse strand, counting down.
CTCAAATGAGGTTTCTGATGGTGTTGGTGGATAGTTATTGATATTTTGTTGTGCTACAGGTAAAAATTCTTTAATTAGATTTCTATTGTCATCGGTTACTCCTTTAATTTCTTTTCCTAAGATCTCAATCGCCTCGATCAATGGTTTCTCTTTGCTTTTTTGCTTTTCATAACAGCTACGGTGACACTCTTCCCATTCTTTAAAACGTTTCGCTAAGAGATTTTGTAATTCAAGATTATTCGATTTTCGTTTTGACATTATAAAAAGACTATATTATAATAAATGTTAGGCATAATATACATACATATACAGCAATTAATCGCTAAACATTAAACGTAATGACATTCGATTCATATTAACATAAACGTCACTCGATTATGAAGAAATGATGGATTTTGTTTCTATAGTTTCCATCGTTCGACTTTCTCGTCATATCGATTGTTATAAAGTCATAGAGCTCCTTCCATGATATAGAACATATATCTTTAAATCTATTAAAAGACATATCACCAACAACAAATTCATTATAAATATGTTTCAAGTTCGTCTTATCTTGACGAAATATACATAAGAAGTTTGCATTATCTCTAAGTTGTTTCGGAACTTTACTATATGTTTGTGCTAGGTAAAAGGAATCCATTCCTTTATGTCTACCCTGTGTGAAGTAGTTCCGCACCTCGTTCTGATCCTCTAATATATAGTCATCAAATATAATAACAAACAGTTGCTTGCATTCATCTAACTTTACAACAGAGGAATGTAGCCAATTGAAAATGAAATCTTTTTTTAATATCATTATAAATGTGTTGATGTTGTTGATACTTGCGTTGTTCTAAGCTTTTAGAGAAGACGTATAAGTATCTCCCTCCCCAGTAAAGCCAATTCGGAGCTAGAATGAAATTATGAATGATTAGTGTCTTCGCACATCCAGATGAACCTATTATTAAACAACGAATGTTATTAGGAAGAAGTTCACCATTCAACTTATCATAATCATTAGGTACCGAAAGTCGTTTCTTAACACCACATCTTAAACTACATAGATTATATTATGATTAACTATATTATAGCTTTGAGATCAATCCAAGAATTATGCTCTGAAGATAATCAATCCCAACCACTTAACATATGCTTTACTTTTAGTTCTACGCATATCTTTTTCAATTAGATATACATGAGGGTGTTTGGTCTTCATTAGTTCTTGCTCATAGAAACGACCCTTAATTATCTCATTGCGCTCATCTTTTAAGTGGATCAGTCCTAAAAACTGTAGCTATTTGAAATATTTTTGTGCTCCAATTGCGAGTGAAACCTCTTTCAAACTTATTTTTAAACTTACTAATTCGAACATAGTCCCCTACTCTATATTTCGCCTTGGATAATGGTGTATACTTCTTGCTATAGACTGTTGATATTAATTTCTGTTCGTTTTCTTTCTTCTCGACATCAACTGATTTCATTTTAACTCTTCTATATACAAGTTTTCATCAGTGCTTGTAATATATTGTACCATTTGTAATTTCCTTGCAGTATGAACTGCTTCCACATCAAATTACGTAGTGTTCGATTGAAGCGTTCAACAATACTAGCCTTCTTATCACTGTATGAAGAGTAATGTGTAATACATCTTTGCTTCATTAAGTTAATAAACTCTTTATTATAGAACTCGCTACCGCGATCTGTTTGCAAGAACTTTGGTGCTTGTTGAGTTATTTTGGGTATTGATTCAAATGCGCGTGTAACTTCCTTCCCTGTTTTATTTTCAACTGGTACAGCCCATGCATGCTTGCTAAAAGTGTCAATAGTGGTTAGAAGATAAGAATAGCCCCTATTTAATTTGGCTAAGCCTTTCAAGTTCCCAGAGTTCATTTCAACCAAATCTGCCTGCCATAAATCATGTTTGAACTTTATTACAACAGGTATTCGTTTATAGTTTCGTCTCGCGGGCTTCTGTAGTTCTTCAACAATTTGTAATCTACTATCCATTTTAACAAGATCGAGAAATCAATTGCACGATACATATCATAATATATATAGGACACTCGGCGGGCGAAAATTTATCCGATCGAACTAGAAGCACATCGCCTTCTACAACATCGAACTCATGAAGTACAATTTCATCCTCTGATGGTGCATCAGGTACCCGACTACCTTCAAGCATTCCTCATGATAGATTCTCATACTTTTGTTCACCGCTCGCTGAATATATATCAACAGTAGGAAATTCTTTATTCTTCTTCTTAATCCAATGGAAACTTATAATTTTGAGCTTCCCAAGGAAAGGAATTTCAAAATAGGGTGTATTCATATCGAAGTGCCACTAACAATGCCAAGCGTAAACTCACGTTCCTTATTAGGTATTGAATACATTTTAAAGAACTGAACACTACGTAAATTATGTATTAATTTTATCAATTCATTAGATTTAGTATATGTAGTCCAATACATATCGCTTTTCAATGCATCTTCTAGATCTTTTAGCTTTTGCACCTCCCAAAGCTGTGTCACTGTGGGCATTAGAGCTACTGAAGTTTCTACATTACGATATTCGTTATTGTCAGCATATGATTTAGATAAGTTATTAATAGCATTAGTCACAGAAGTATATTTTGTTTCTAGATCACTAATCTGTTTCTGAATATCAGCAATGAGAGTGTTGTGTGTTAGTGTAGTATCCTCTAAACCTTTTAACATATCCTTTAAGTCACTAACTATTTCATTAACACCATGAACATAAATGAATTTTGAATGTTCTTGTATCGCATCTTTAACTTCATTCTGAATACTCGTCAGCACTCCTTGTATACCGAAAAGATCTTCTAACGTTGGAAGGAATGATATACTGGTTTCAAGGTTTTGCAATTGAATCTTAATATTTTCTATCATTCAGGGAGGTTCTCTGTGGTTTCAATCATTCAGGGAGATTCTCTGTGGTTTCAACTACGGTTTGAATATTACTTATTGTCTTTCTTATTGTTTCTACTTCTTGGGAAGTTGGGAGTGTGTTAATAGTTTCTTGGAGAGCAGTTAATTTCGATTTTAATTTGTAGCTGCATTATTTAAGGACTTACGTATACTATCGATGTCAGATTGCATCGGTGTGTTCTTTTGTGTTTCTACTAAATCACTTTGAACAGTGCTCACAACATGCTGAAGATTGATTCAACTTTTTATTTAACTTTGCGAGTGTTTCTTGTAAACTAATTAACTCACTGGGGAGGTTATTTACAATGCTCTCTAAATTCTTTGGTTCAATTTGAATATTTGTGAGCTCTGAAATGTCATTAATTATTGTTTCAAACTCACCAAGCTTTCTACTAATTTCCGATATATCACTATAAACAGGTAGGTTGGTTAGATCATCACGAAGTTTATTTGATTCATTAGTAATGGTTTTAAGTTTATTTTGGAAATAATTTCTTGTATCCTTTGAAGATCTTCTTGGGAAGGATTATTCTGAAGTGCATTTTCTAACGTGTTCACTGCTGTTTGTAGATTGTTAAATGTGTTTTGTAGCTCCATAAGCTTTGTTTTCAGATCATTGAATAAATCTTGTGCAGCAGGGTTTGAAATGAATTCATTCTTTATTAATTGTACTTCATTTTAAATTGTTGTAATGATATTTTGAACTCCAGTAAAATCATTTTTATTTACCACCTGTTAATACATAAGAATAACACTCTTCAACTCATGATCAAGCTTTTGAAGTAAATCTAGTATATGCTGCTGAGCTTGTGATTTCTGTTTCAATATTTGAAGATAATGTATTTCGTAGTGCGTTGATTTCACCCTTTATTACTTTAATTATCTGATTCAGTACTCTTAATTGATTTTCATTAATATCTGAAGGAGAATCGGATAACGTTTCATGCTCATGCGACTTATATCGCGAGTATCCAAATAAATCTGTTAGTACCTTAAAATAAACTATATATAATACAAGATAATCAAAAAAGTTTTTGATGTCTTATTAATCATGTGCTCACAAGAGAGGAAACGAAATAAGCACGCGTCTAGAAAGTCATCGGAACCATCAACCTTCAGCAATACAGGCATGGTGCCCACAAACAGCAGTCGTCAACCGTAAAATAGGAACGGTGGTATCGAAGCAGCTTGTTCGAGTGTGCTTGTTGCATAACTTAAAAGTGGACCTGTCAACTGCCGCATCAAGTCGCCACATAAGCCATGCATTTAATGAGAATACCGTGAATGAACGCACTGCCAGGTATTGCGTTCCAGAATTTCCGTTTAAGAGAAGTGAACCTTGCTGTGAACGACCACATGTGTTGGATGACGAGTTCCTGAAAGCAGCCATTGTGGTCTAGACGTGCGATGTAGTTACAGAATGATTCCATGTTTCCGCTGAAAGTCAGATTGCACCTGCATAGGATCGGCAAGTCATACTGGTTAAGCAAGTGGATACTCCACACATTATAAGCAGCATCCAACAAGAAACAACCTGTTTCCCCTTGCTCACTCAGCACCTAAACACATCCATATTTAATCGCTTGCTCACTGACAAAAAGTGGGGCCTCTATGACACTCCCAAGCGTACCGGTTATTCCATGTGACCCTCTTCCTTACACCTCAAGACGATCTCTGCTCTCTGTATGGTGGACTTGTCCCCAAGTGGTGCATTACGAGCTCCTTCCACCTGGTCAGACCATCAATGCTGATCACTACTCTCAGCAGTTACAAAGGGTGCACCATGCATTGCGGCAGAAGAAGCTGGCATTGGTGATCGCAAGGGTTTGATATTGCTCAGAATAGAATCCTGTGGTGAACATTTGTTACTGCGGTAATGAACATGAGAGTACCATAACCCGTGTAGTTAGTTACTATATTGTAGATACATATATAAGACTCATTTATGTATTACATCAAGAGATAAAAATACTTATTAACATTAAAGGAGAAGCAAATTCGAAGAGAAACATTAAAATAAAAGTGTATCTGCATTGATCGCATGCTATACCATGCTTTAATCGATAATGACCCCAGGGCAGTGTATGGATGTTGCAATCTAAGATGCAACGCTTATCATCATGTGAGTCAAGGGCTACTTTGTTTACTTTCTCAGTGGATATATCATGTTTCTCTGATCTGATTTGTATTTGTTCTCTTCTTTGCATCTCCTCTGATCGTAAACACTGTTTCAAGTCCTCGAACGTAATATTTTGCTCTACCATATACTTTCGTATACCCTTGATTCTCTTTCTACTTTCATTATTTACATCTTGTATCGCAAACATCTTTGCTCTCAATCCAACAAACTCATCGATTGGAAGCCCCTTGTACTCATCTTTCATGGTCCCCAGTTGAATTTTATTTATTGCAGGTATATTATATGTATTGGGCTGCTGGTAATTACTAATATCACAATACTCAATCACATCCTGCATGTCTTTATAAAAATCATTTGTCTTGATGTGATATAAAAACGAGTCAGTCTCTTTGTAGGCAATACATATATTCTTTTGATATCGTGACTTCATAACTTCGTAATGATATTGATACATTAACAACTTAGAAAGGTCCAGCACAGCACCACCAACATAATTATCTAGTTTAATCGTTTTCTTTAACAGATGCACTAAGACTAAGCTTTCATCATAGATCTCTCGTGACTTGAATCGAGGTGACGCAACAAGCTTTCTACACTGTTTCTCATCATTAACAAGCCTTACATCAACGCGGTTTCTCACATTCTCGATCGATTTTTCATATATAGCGTTGCTCATAAGTTTATAAAAGTCTTTCTCAAAGTCTGTAGTAGCAGCTGCGCGACGTGTCGTATTACTATTAATATATCTCTAAAGCCATTTGGATTGATTGAACCATAGCACCTTATGTACACGACAAAGCTGTAACCCGTGACGTAAATAAAACTGAAGTAGTCAATAGTGCACTAAATAGTTTTGTTTATCATTTAAGATTGCGTTTACCATGAGGAGGAATTTCATTTATAGGAGCCATAGGTAAGTCTTGGTGTGCGTCATGCAGGTCATGTGGGTAATGCAAATCCACTTCAGCGAAGAAACCGATCTCACTGTGTTCTGGGTACTCCTATATCTTTTGCGTGTCATTCCATGTTGATGGTGATTGTTTCGAATGAAAATTACCATAGGGCAAAGCTTCAACCACTGCAGTTCCGTATAAGTTGTTCACATACACATTAGGTATGAAGGTTCTTCGTTAGGTTTATAGTCGTTAACATAGGCATTATTTGCCTTAGCATACCGTAGAGTGCACTCAGTAATGCCACCTCTAATTGAGTGCTCTATAAACAGATGCATGTTTACATCCGGCAGTAGTTGAAGCTCTTCTTTAGTTTCATAGAGCATGGCGTTCCATGCAAATTGGGGCATTGTGTACATTTGTGTGAAGTCCAATCCATATGCTTTGTAACATGTATATCTAAAGTTTTGTACCACATCAGCAGTTAACAATACATCTAATGTTAAATACATATCATGATAATCACCAAAAGTTTTACCCTTAAACTTTCTCCACACCTTCTTACCGAACTCATAATCTTCATCACTGCATACAGTGTTATTCAATGAATTATTAAAATATTTCTGATGTGGTATTTGTTTAACATCAAACTTTGAAGCATCAGTGAGATACTCATATGAGAAGCAACCCTCGCGTGTGAGTAGTTTCACATTTTGTGTGGCCACGTGTTTGCGTGTATGTTTCAACTTACTGGGTTCTAATTTTGAGACCATGTCATTTAAACTGTATGGCAAGAACCGATACAGATCTAAAAACCTTAACTCAATAGTACACAGTTTGAGAATGAGATGTAACATTCCTCTGTTTGTGCTAGGAGTTTAACTTTACCAGGCTGTAATCCTAAGTGCTTTACAATCAAGTGAGCATCGTAATTTGAGAGATTATGAAAGTACACAAGCACATTTCTTTGCCGTTGTATTTGCAAGTTGCATCGACTGCAAGTTGCCGCAATGATATCGCCTGTTAGATGGTTGTGATGGCGCACTTTATAATTCACTGATGTGAAATAACAATCACAAGCAGCACAACTTGTTGTTTCGTTATATGTTTGAACTTGATGTGGTGACACTGGGGAGAAAGGTTGTGTATACAATATCTTATTCGCAATATAATGTAATTCATTTTCTATGTTAAGAAGAAATTTCTCACCAGCGTTTCTGCCTCTATATATAACTGGCTTCGATGGTGTAGCATCGGGCCAACAAATTAAATAGCCAAAACTACATGGCACGTCGCGTTGAGTCTTTTTTGTATATGATGCACTGGGATTGGGGAAACAAGTTTTACAAAACATTCAAAGTCTGCAATGATAATAACATCACTGTCCACCAATGAACTTAGTTTTTTAAATTTAATGGTTTGCCCCGGGTTTGCCACGAATGTCCCCTTGACTTCAAACTTCTTACAGTAGTCAAGGTGTTCTAATAGCTTACCTTCAGTGTTATAGGCATCGCTTACAATATTAATATTCATAGGGATTTTTGTGATTTGACTCCTCACTAAACGTGAAAAATGTCAAATCAGACAATAATGAGTTGTTGTTTCATTTTTAAGTATAGAAGATCAATTTGTTTATGGTTAGTATCGAGCGCTGATTCACTTACATACAAAGGGAATATTGATTTTGTCTCATTATAAGCATATATATTGATACTTAACTTATTGCTGGGATGTAGTTCATTATAGGGCTCTTCAAATTTGGTAATATGGGATGAAGCTACTGGGAAGCTATGTCTTGCACTGCTTCCATCATTTCATTTTCATATTGCGCATAGTTGGATACACGATAAGGATGATTGTCAACAGGGCATAATGCTGCTGCAATGCACCAAAAGAAGCAAAGCACCCACTGTGGTAAGTCAATATATGTTGAAGCAGTGAAGGGTTTTAGTTCACTATGATTTTCACCGTATGCAATGATTTCTCACTTAAACTCCAACCTGACTTTCTTGTTGTATGATCTTGTTGTGAAGCTAAGTTTGAAAACACTTGTTCTATTTTCTCCTGTAACCCGTCACCTTTCAAGATTGTTTGAGTGTCGGATGTCACGTGAAATAATAGTTCTTCACGTGAAACCATGATGAGAGAGTGAAGTTCACTTTCACTTTCAAATCATTGTGTTCTTCCAAATCTTTCTCTAATATCATCTTTAATAACATTTATCTTAGCATTCATCTTTAATAACATTTAGGAGTGTCGCAAGAATGTTTAACGTCATTCTCTATAGGGAGTACATGGTCTTTTAATGTAGTGTTGAAGGCACTACGTACAGTTTATCGTTGAACTTTTGTCTCGTTGCACTTGGTTCAACACTGTGCATAGCTGTAATGTGTCTATGTATATATGACTTTGATATAGATTTGGTGCAATACACACAAGTCATTTTTTTCCCTTTTGGGGGAGGGAGGGAAAGAAGCTATATATAATATGAAACTGATATTCCGTTCGCACTAACCTTTGATGTAACACAATATCCCAGCAGAGCTTGACTGTTGGTCCGTTTCACATGAAGAGAGCAGTTGGTAGCTGTTGAATGTAGGAGTAATGGTAGTACACACGTATCAAATCTGATGTTCCGTTCGAACTAAGCTTTGTTGGCAGAGCCAATGAAATATATATTTTTTGAGGGCAAGAGAAAGAAAATTCCGTTTCCTTACATTATAGGTCAGAGCTGTTTTCATTTTGATTTAACATTATAGTGAAGCATTCATAACCATCTATATATAGATCATTCATTGCTATGTCGCGTTGCACTCGCAACCACTAGAGATTGTGTAGACTTCAAATCCTGAACATTATGATAAGCTCCAAGGCGAATACGATGAAGAGAAAAGCTTCAAGCCCCACTTTGTACCTTGATTTTGGGAAGAAGGGTGCGTCGCAGTGTTGCAGAGATAGTGTCAATCGATCGGGCGGATCTTAAACCATAGGAGTACCAAATTTCGTACACATCGATCCCGAAATAACAGTGCTACGAGTGTTTTAGTCGTCCTCCTGTACCACGAAATATAAGATAATAGGACGTATCCCATTAATATGATGATGGCGGTTTAGTGACGGGCCGAGAGCGATCTGGTCGGGGTTCTGAAATTCGGACGCACTAACCTTCTTTGACACACTAATAACACAGTAACGCTTAAATATAATTCTGTTGCACACAAGAAGAGAAGTTGGTAGCTGTTGATTGTAGATGAAATGGTAGCAAACTACTAACTGCTAGTACACACACAACACTAACTTTCATTGGAATTGCTAATCATATATATTTTTTTCTTCTTTACTCTTCCTACACTTTTGAACACTTCTTTCTCACGTCTGAAGTATCATTGAACAAACACACTGGTAGATTGCAGATCGAACTGATGTTCCGTTTGCACTAACCTTCTTTGAGACACTATTAACACAGTAATGCTTGATTATTGATCAGTTTCCACGAAGAGAGCAGTTGGTAGCTATTGAATGTAGGTGTAATTGTAGTACACACGTATCAAAACTGATATTCTGATTGTGCTAACTTATGTTGGCAAAATTACTCATATATATATTTTTAGGGAGAAGGGAAAGAAACTATATATTAAAATTCCGTTCGCACTAAGTATCCTCACAATAACACAGCAGAGCTTGAATATGAGTTTGTTGCACTCAAGAAGAGCACTTGGTAGCTACTGATAATAGAAGAAATGGTAACACACACAACAGAACTGAAATTCGGAAGCACTAATCTTCTTTGACATACTAATAACACGGTAACGCTTGAATATATTTCTGTTTCACACAAGAAGAGCAGTTGGTAGCTATTGAATGTAGATGAAATGAACAAGAACACATTCAGTCTGAGTGTTTAGTTTTGAGTTTTGGGTCCTGAGTTTTGATTCTTAATAAAGTGAAGTGTGGATATGTAATTATATTAATTATAGACACCTCCAATTACGTGATTAGGTGTTAAGTTCAAGGTTAAAGTCAAAACTAAAATTAGGATGTTCAAGATTTGGATCCTATACATTCCCTTACGGTTCCCAGTGGCAACCTTTCGAAGTTGATTATGGATGCTTATGTAGCTAAATGTTCACTATAATGCTAAAGTAGAAGTGGCTCTGGGAGTTTTGATCGCACCGGAAATGAACAGTAAATAGTAAATTTGCATCGGAAATGAACAGTAAATGGCAATTTGCATTTATGAGAAAATAGATTTACATTATGTGAAAACAGGTATGTGCAGTAAATGGTCATTGCCATACTTTATGAATGTTGATGGGTTTAACGTAGCTGAAATTTTCGTAAATAGTAAAATGACATCGATCCTTGCGGCCGTGAAACAACATTTTGTACCTACTAATGGACTTGAACAACTTTACAGTTTGCCTTCAAATAAAATACAGAAAACAAATCTCGGTAATTCAACGTTTTACTGCATTGTTGTATTCGTATTAAATCCCTGCCGTACAAAA
>JAGDQP010052132.1:0-13858 GCA_022664845.1 Lepisma saccharinum | reverse complement strand
TGAGACATTCTTCGAGTGGTCTTTCACACTGTGCAAACCGTTTTTATAAAACGCTGCACTTTGGACCTGAAACTATTACTCCAGTTCAGAACTGACGTCATTCCGGGTTTCAAAGTGGTGTCCTTTGAGTGGACTATTCATGGAAATAAGAAGAAGTCACTCAGTGCCAAGTCTGGGCGATATGGAGCATGGTGCAAGAATTTGAATCCCAATCGCTTTGCTTTCGAAATGGATGAATTGCCAGAATTGTCTCCTGCGTTGTCTGCTAATAGCAACACTCCTTTTTTAGTTTCTTTCTTGCTCTTTCACCTTTTAATTTCTTCCAAAACCAATCTAGAAAATTACAATAAAGATGATACAAATTGTATGACCTTACCGCAGCTAATCCATTAGGATGACTCCCTCACAGTCCCAGAAAATAGATGAGATCGCCTTTGCTGTCTTGATTTTTCACTGCTTGCACATCCTCTTTTATTCTGGGCCATAAAAGTCATTCTAGCTTTCATCCATTGTTACCTGTCGAATAAAAAGTTCTTGTCAACCAGGTCACCGTGACCTAACATCTACAATGTTGCTTCCTCTCGAATTCTCTTTTAGAAAAGGGTGAGCAAGAGTTGTACACATCGTGCCGACACTTTATGAAGGATCAGTTAATGATAAATTGTATTCCAGATGGACCCACAACTACTACCGATTAGAAACACAACACTTTCAATGTTTATTCTCCTATTCTCCAGTATCATCTACTCCACTTTCTCTGCTATAGTGGCATCATCTTCCATTCATATTCCAGGAATGAAGGTATCCATGTCCTAGGTTAATCCGAAATCGCCATATGACTACTTTGTAATTTGCGTTTCCACTTGGCTAACAGCTCATAGTATGTACTCTTATCCCCATACATGACTTTTATCTCGTCGTGAATTACTTTCGCTTATTTCTCCTGGATATACAGGAACTTGATGATACGCTGTGCCGCAGCTTTGTCAATCACGTCACTTTTATTACTAGCGCAAACTTTTTTATATCTCCTCGTATATCAGCTAGTTGTTGAAGTGTAAAGCACTCCCAGTCTCTTACAAAATTATTTTTGAAAACAAAACAGGACCTTACTAATATACGGGGCATACAAAGTGTTTCAATTTTTAATCCTCATTAACTTTTATGTCGTTATGACCATATTTTATCGCGGTTCGGAATTAAACACTTTACTAAATCGTGAACCTCTACAATGTTATTGGGTAAAGTGTGAAAAACCTGACTCATTGGAGAGGAATCGAACTTGGGATCACTGCACCTTACACGTGTAACCAATCTCGAATGCCTCTCACCATATCAACAATACGAAAATTGTTCGGTAATATGACTCATGATGTCGGCAATGTGAATTATTCGTACCAGCTCACTGACGATCTCGGGGATCAATGGAGCGACAAGGATGATGTTCTTCGGAGAGCACTTCTTTCTAGGGGCGTAATTAATTAATAAAATGGGTAACTGTGGTAGAACACTATAAGGTGCCATGTCTCATAAATATACACTCTTTCTTACCTCGAAACATGTCCTTGACTTACTTAACAACTATCGTGCAAGGACTCAAAATAGGATCACGGAAAACATAACAAATTCATTTTAAGGTTTACCAGCGTATACGGGCGAAGACATGCCAATGAATCACCTGCACAATATGTACAAGAAAGCTAACCTATATAACCATCGTGTCATTACTCCAACTTATCAATCCTGACAAGAAAGACTCAACTCACCTACACTGCTTGGTGGACTTACTGCTATTGTCTATAACACTGGAGAAAGTGAACTTAAGACACTCTCAAATAACTTTAAATTAGTTTGTCTCAACACTCAAACACAGAGATAAAATTGGATAGATTTTCTAAATGCACTGGCGTCATGACTGGCGACGACTGTTTTGTTGCTGCCTAAAGTTCATCGATTCAGATAGTCCGAATCACATTAAACACACATTTTATACATTTTTTACAAAGATCGAAATGAAACTTAACAACTGTCCTTCTAACGCCGAGTTTTACAGTCGACTGCTAAGCTTCTAGCCAGCGCTAAGTTGAGGCCAAGCCATAATTTTGCATTGCGCTGGCTGGAAGCTTTATGGTTGATTGTAAAATTGCGGGTAAGAATCGTCTCAAACGATAAAGTTCTTAAAGTCTTGGATTTGGAATATTTGCGGCTTTGCATGAAACTAACGAGCAATCTTGACCAAGCGACCTGCCATCTTAATATCACGTTTGAATTTATTTTAAGGTCTTTAGGAAACTATGGCTCATGCCATATAGATGATAATGGGATGAATTGGTGGAATGAAGAGAGTAAGTGGAAACTGGAGAATCCCTAGAAAACCCACGCACACAGTGTTTGTCAACCACAAAGCCCATATGCCATGAACAGCGATCGATCCGACGACCCCTAGCACCAGAAATAAATACTCTAGAGTTGGTAAAAAATGTGTTTACCCTAAGCGAGTTTTGTTATTATTTGTTCAACTTGTTTTTACTTGTATTATACTTGTGTGTACTTGTTCTTGCATCACTAACTACTGACAGCACAGTGAAAATCGCATTCATGTCCGAGATGGGATTCGAATCCACTATTCTTGGGTCGCGAGACTAGCGCAATAGCAAACACCACCACCTGGATCGGCGTCCAACTGAAACACCAGGACCCCGTTAATAGCACGTCTGTCATTCAGATATATGACTGCCAAACTGCACTCTTGAGGAAAGGAAGGAATGTTTTTTTATAGACATGAAATTCGACAAGACCTGTCATGCCTTTTGCAGTTGCTGTTGCATAGCTTTGATCTAGGGAACTGAGAAAATACTCACTCTCCCAAGAAGAGAAGATATTGGACTACTTGGATTACAAGGATATTCAATGCGGGCGGATGGAAGGATTCAGCTAACAATAGAATGTTTGCAATAAAGGATCATATTTCCTTGCGATTTCATCTATTACAAGCTAAGCAAAAAAGTTTTGCCGTTCTAGAGCAGTGATAAAGAGCAATATAGTGGACGGTACGTACCTCTCGGTTTCGAAGTAAGCTCCATCAGCATCCAACAACTTTTGCCAACGTTTCTTGTTGACTGCCGACAATATGTGAGGTACCCACTTGCTTCATCTGTATGACTTCACTATCTCATGCAGGTGCACTATGGCTGTTTCAGCGAAAACATGGAATCTTTCTGCAAGTTCATCACACGTTACACCACTGTCCTCTTCGATGACTGCTTTCAGGACCTCGTCATCCAACATGCGTGACCGTCCACTGCGAGGTTCATCAGCGAGGCTCACATCTCCAGAACAGAATTTCTGGAACGAGTGCCTCGTGGTACGTTAGTTGACGGCATTCTTACCAAATGCATGGCATTTGCACCAACTTGATGCGTCAGCTGACAGGCTCACTTTAAAGTCATACAGCAAACACACCCGAACAAGCTCCTTCGATATCTTTATTTCTCTTTTACACTGGACGAGCTATGACTGTGCTTTGTGTGAGCACCGTGCATGTATTACTGAAGGTCGATGGTCAGAGTAACTCCCGATTGCTTGGAAGGCACCTGCATTATTTTGTTTCCTCTCTGTGAGCGCATGATTAATGGTACGTCTGAAGCTTCAAATACTTTTTTGGTTACCTTGTACAATTTTCTCCGGGGCCGAAGCTGACATTGGCCAATGCATGAAATCATACGCTGTTATCTTGTATTGATGCACTGTATTCCTTTCTCCCTGAAACCGTATTACATGGTGAGTGCTGATGTCTTTCTGAGAAATAACTGATGCAATATCCTACGCCAATGGAAGTCTCTTCTACCATTGTTCTTATTACATCGATGTCCCATTCGCTGGTGAGAATTGGATTATGTAATGATGTATCTAAATCTAATATTGTACACCGGTGGCCGAAGCACACTTCTCGAGTATACTCTGAGTAACCAGTTTATTTACCCCTCTCGTATAAGCTAATACATATTATCTTAACCTAGCATAAAATAATAAAAATAAAAATGTAATTTCTTTTTTCCCCCAAATTTAATATTTTCGTCACAGTACTGTATATTTAAGCGCATACAGTATGTACCGAAAACAACTGAGGAGTATCTTCATAAACTTCACACTAATTTCTTATTAGATTAACAAAAGAATCGGAAAGTTAGATTATGTAATCTACTGGTTAAAATTAATTAGTCTTCCAAATGTATTAAATACAAATCGAATGTGAGCTTTGTTCCTGTGGAGTGTCAATTTAAATTGTCACAAAACGATATGCTTCTGTTCCGTTGGTCACCAAATTAGGATACGTTGTTTGCGTTTCTCCAGTTGAACACGCACACGATGAATCACAACTAGTATTGGAAATTTGGAATTGGACCAGAATCACCAGATATGTTGTTATTGCTCCAGCCATCTAAAAGAAAAGCAGAATAAATGCTTTGATTTCATATCATATTACGTAAAAGCTTAAAATGCCTACCTTTTCATAGTAAGCAATGTCTTAATTTTATGATATTAGATCTATGGAGCAAATGATTTTTGTAGCTCTTCTTGATAATAATAGAATTATGTATTAGCGTGAAATGTAAACAATCATTATAGCTCAGGAAGTAACCTTAAATATTAAACGAAAATAAAATACTATCCTCTTTAAAAGAATATTTGGATTTGAATAACTTAACATTAACTTTTCGGAAAACTGTTTAATACATTAGCAACATCAAACACAAAACCAAATAATTTGGATTGTAATAAAATTCTGCTCTATTCAACTTGTGTGTGGTTCTGTTAAATGTGAGCTAACAGGACGTATATAAAGCATTTTTGCTGCGGGACTACTCACATTACAATTACATATAATGCTAGAATTTAATTTGTGTTTTGTATGAACGGTGAGTGAGAAAAATTAAGACGTTACTTTATATTACCTTCACTGTGAAAAGAATGTCACATTGACACTGATACAAAATCAAGTCGTATTTCTAAAGTTTCAATAATCCTGTTAATAATATTATTAAAAATATATACCAATTAATATAAATGTTATAAATAACAATTCAGGAGCGGAGTAAATGAGAATTATGTTAATCCGCAAATCAATAACGGAGTGATTGTCATTTGCGTGTGTTGGTCTGACAAAAATCCGGACAACTGTTGTTTTGTGTGTAAGAGGTTGACATTCAAAATTCAAACAACGTTATTTGACGACTTTAGTGAAAATATTATATGAGCTATATTTTTGGCGTAAAATGGTAGAGCATGATAAGTGCTGGAACCCTCATATCTGCATTTCAACCAGCGTAAAGCGTCTGACACAATGAGCAACAAGGTTCGCAATACATGAGTTGTTGCAGTACCTATGGAATGACGTCAACCAAAATATCAGTTGTCGGATTGTGATTTGTTTCTTATTACTATTAAGTAGTAAATCAAAACACATAGTACAGTATTGAAATGTGCCGTCGAAAGTGCGGTCATTTCTTCACACTGAATCCTTACCAGTACTAATACCTCGTACAAAGCTAATGATAGAACAGGAGTGTGAACCTTAGGTCGCTACGGGATATTGGTCAAGTACCTCGTCCTGTGAATTATATCTGTTAAGACGTGATACCTTTACGACAATGTTCAGGATTTGAAGTTGTCGAAAAGCTGACCGAGCTGTTGTAAGTGACGAACATGATGGACGTTTTCACCAAAACATCTGTCATGGAAAGAAGTTGCCAGAGAAAGTGGAATACAGGAGTGCTTACTAATTACTATTTCATACTCAAGCATCATGTCCAGAGATCAAGGACAATAGGAAATCCACACTCGCAAATTTAGATATGTTCTCTGGTGTCCTTATGTATGTACTTATGCTAGTGTCCGTCCACTGCGTGGCACACAAAACTGCGCCTGATTGATACCAACTAATCATCTCTCTGGCTTTAGGATGCATTGTTCTTTTCGTATCAGATACATTCCCTCGTAAGTCAAACAAACGATTGAATTTTGCTGCAGAGTGTAATCAGTAATCCAATGGTTTGTAACTTATCTCTGTCTGGCCTGTAGTTTCCGAGATCTAGTTTGGCGATATAGTTGGGCGAAAGATGTGATAAAGTATATAGCTCATCCGTAATTAGGGGGATGTGCCTGTAACAAGTGTAAGCGCAAGGAAAGGCAAAATATACAATCAAAATAGATAAAACCTTCATTTGGGTGTCACTATATTTACACACGTCAATTACCAGTAAATGCAATCATGGACTCTTTTGTCACCACAGGATTCATTTTAATAGAAGAAATAGATTGCTTAGCCGTACCTAATTAAATTATAGAAAATTTTAGGAGAATAATGTGTTTATTTGAAATGAAAAATCTATTTTCAATAAAAATTCATTTGTCCATTAAATTTGTTCATAATTCAATAATGTCCGAACTACTAAGCTTAGTGTTTAAATAAGTTCCTAAACTTACCGTACACAACAAGGCGAAATCTAAAGTAAAGAAGCCATAAGCATTAAAAGAAATTTTCCTTTCCTGCACCAGGGTTAAAAACATCTGCAACTGGAAAAGAGCACATTAGTCTTTTAGGAGCGGTTTAATTTGAAGCTGTTGCAGTTTATTTTTAGAATTTCTTAATGTACGAAACAGAGATATAATTTACTTACAAGTCTAAATTCATTCAAAATGTATATTTCATTATACTACATCACCGTAAGCAACCTTTAGTATATATCAATGAAAAGGTAATGAATTAGTGAAACTAATTCTGCCAATAGGAGAGATTATTAACATATAATTGTGTATAGAAAATAGTGAGATTCTATTTTATCTTGTTTATACACGTTGTTACTGAAAAACCCAAATATATTTATTACGTTAAATATAGTTATATGTATTGCGATACAACTTAGGTTACGTATTATCAACATCTTTCGAAATATGCGTTATAGATCAGAAGAATGAAACGGTAATTCAATTGGATGGTTCACTACTTGCTAATAGATATAATGAAAGCTTACGATTCTATCAACAGGGAAAACTATAAAACATGCTTTTAATGATTTGAAATTCCGAAAACAAAAACTTGTCCAACTAGTAAGGATGTGTCTCAGCGAGCTTATACGGAGAATACGTATAGGTAATAATGTGTCAGATAGTTTAGGAAAACGAAGCGAAATTTAAACAAGGTGATACCTTGTCAGCGCTGTTCTTTAATTTTGCAACATATTATGGGATTGTAGAAATAAAACAGGACCAAAAGGGACTAATATTGAATGGTTTTAACTAACTGTTCACCAACGCGGATGCTGTAGACTTAATAGGAGACGATATAGATGTACTCCAAGGTTTTAGTAGAAGTTTGTGATGAGACACGAAATACTACAAGTGAACGTAGAGAAATCAGAATTCATGATAGCAATAGGAAACACAAAGAATGAGGAAAATAGAGACATAATACTTAAGACAGAGATCATACAGAAAGTAAATATATTTAAATAGTTGGGACCAAATGTAAGCAGGAAAAACAAGGCCACGGAAGAAATAAATTGCCACATTGCATCTGGCAGCTTATATTTCTATTCAGTCCAGAAACTCCTATGCTCGCGATTAATATAAGGAAAGTTGAAGTTGAAAATACAACAATTTTTCTGTTATTATTATTTACGATTTCGAAAGTTCGAGTAGGACTCAACATAAATTGCCTGTGTTTGGGTATACGAGACGAGCCGACCGGGAACTGGAGGAGACTGCATTATGAAGAACCAGTGGCGGTTCGTGACACAAATAATAGGTGAAGTACAACCGAAATCCATCAACACGTTCTTACTATCCTTGTTCATTAACAATTATCCTTTGATTTTTGTGCTTAGAGAGGATACTGATAGTACCACTATCCGATCTTAGATGATGTTGATTGACTTTCTGGCCCAACTAATTCTTATTAATGCCTATTTAGTTAATGCATATCAAAATAATTAGTGAAGTTAATCTTCACCAACTTCACCTGATGAGCCTCTACTGTGAAGAACCCTACAGATTGTATGATTCACCCGATATTATACAAATAATGAAGTCACGACAGCTAAGATGAGCAGACTATTTAACTCCGATGGGTTAAAACGAAAATTATATTCCATAGTTGTTCGTAAGCCTGAGGGAAAAAGACCTTTGGGAAAACTGAGGCGTCGTTCGGACGATAGTATCAGAGGGAATCATTAAGAGGTAGATGGTCATGATGAAATCTGGCTTAACTTTGCTTAGGATAGAATCCTTTGACGAATTGTTTTTACTGCGGTGATCACTTGGAAGTTTCGTAAGCCATAGTGTTAGTAGTTACATCAATTACTGTATACTATAAGCTGTATTGTATGTCTCTGGCTAATGTCATAAAAGGAATGAGAGGAAAGTATTCCGGACCTACTCAAACTCCGGTAATTATTCGCCTTTAAATAGTAGAGGAGGTTTCAAAAGGAAATATGCGTTCGTAATAGTATGTTGAAGTACAATTTGATGTTGTATATTCCTAAAGTTATTGTTAATCAATCACTAATCGTTTTACGTGTAAAATGAATTACGGAGACATAAATGATATTCTCAGTTTTTCCTAATGTGGAAAAAGTTCCCGATGCGCAGGGATTTTTTTAACACCACGGAATTAGAGGGGAAATTCACACATCATCTAGAAGTCTTATTTTGCTATATGGAAGACTTTAGTTTCCTCCTCTTAGCAAAATTTCCTTTGAAGTTATTGGACATTTCTTTGAAATATAAAGTGTTCTCAATATGGACCTTCAATTCTATAGGATCATAGGTATTCAGGTTCTTAGAATAACTTCATATTCCTTACTTTTATTGAACAGTAGTTGACAATGTTCAAGGATTTAAACTTCCTCCACAATCAGTTAATTAGTTACTGGCTCACACAAACACACATTACATGAACTTGAGACCGGAATGACGTGAGCCGTAGACGCCTAAAGGGCATAAATAAATTGCATTCAATTGAGACTGAAAAAAACTGTATTGGTCCCTTCGTTTCTCTCAGAGTGTAACAACTACTTTATTAATATTGTAGCAGTTACTCCATATTGCAGTATTTAGCAATGATACGAATATGAAGGGTACACCGGAAAAAACAACATTACAACTAAAACTGTCAAATTGAGGTTATAATGACATTTTATTTCTCTGTTAGATAATTTTCACGTGACAAGGAATTGAAGGGAATCAATCAACTGAGTGAGAAGCTTTTGACAAATTAAGATGTAGAGAACAATGGAAAAACATGGAGATTGTATGTTTATCTTCCTTTCTCCTAAAAAAATCCAGTTTCTAGACTATGTTGCTTTTGTGTACCCTTCATACGTCATTTTTTATAAGTATCCTGTACACACACAGCTGGGGAAAATTTGGCTTAAAAGGGAAATTATGACTCTTTAGAAGGAAACAAATCAGTTCCAAATTTTGGTAATACTGAATAGTATACTTGCATGTCTAACGTAGACAATCTAGTATGAACTAGACTGGTGGTTCTGGTTAAGTACAAAGAAGGATATTGTCGTTAATAAAAAGTAATAACTGCTTAAAACTATAATTATTATTGTATGGATATACTATAAAATCCTAGTGAG
Source organism: Lepisma saccharinum (assembly GCA_022664845.1). Lineage (NCBI taxonomy): Eukaryota > Metazoa > Arthropoda > Insecta > Zygentoma > Lepismatidae > Lepisma > Lepisma saccharinum. The sequence continues at coordinate 4,211 of JAGDQP010052132.1, read as the reverse complement.
CAGATTAAGAACGACAATATTGATGTGCAACTAGGGTTGCCAGATAGGCTGAAAAGTAGCGAATTAGGCAACGTCTAAGTCGATTTGGCTAACAATTTTTAGAGTTAAGCGACTCGCGACGTTGTGGGTTACTAGTAAATCATGTATTTCAACTTTGGCGAAATATTGCTACTTTAAAAAATTCGAAAAATACAAAAGTTTTACATTTTTTAATTGTTTTTATACCTTTAGCCATTATTAAGTATTAATGTATATCCTATTTTCAAGCCCTAACAATGATGCAGGCAATGATTGCAGGAAAAGAAACGCAGGCAGAATATTATAATTACTTATACCTCAATGAAAGCAACTTGACTGCGCTTTATCTAAGGTTTATCTTGTCACACCGGGTCTATACCAAGATGATACCTTGAAATTAGTCTGGCCGACTCCTTTCATTTCTTCTCTCCTACCCTATCCACGTCTGAGCCAAAGATGCCTAAATAAATTCAAATTCAGTGTCAATAAATGATTATCAGTTAGGTTAACAAGCGATGGTAGAAAATCAATATTGCAATTTTCATTCTGTTTTTCACTATTGACGTTCATATTTTGAAATTCTAATTCGTACAAGCAGGCAAAGTGAAATATTCTTAAGAAACGTGAAATTCATTTTTGAGAGATCTCATGAACCTAGAAGCATGATGTAAAGAGCACACAAACACGGCATGTCAAACGATTCAACGGCGCTATCAAGAGTGTAAAATGGTAGCTCAAAGGCTACTTTTTATCTCGAACGTCTGGCAGCCCTGTGTGCAACATTGTTGTGATGTAGCTAGAATAAGAAATGCAATAAATTTAACCTAATCTAAGTTAGTAATGCAGTTGGTGAACAATCTGCATGGAAATAACTGCATTTAAGCTAAACATGCGTTACTTTCGATAGTATGTCAACACACTAGCTCAGCTCGCACTAACTGAAAACTAACTGAAACAGTGAAGTAACTGTATTCAATGGGAAGTCACAACAATGATCGATTATTATAAAGCAACAATCTCTAAAGATAAATGACATCACTACCATTGTATGTCTCTAAAGGGTTTTATTCGTTGCACACAGTGCTGTCCCTACAAATTCAAGCTTTCAGAAAAGAAGCATCGTTTTATGTCTCTTGTTCAATTTTGAAAGAACTTCATTACTATAAGTTTGAATATTTACAACAATAATCAACAATATATATTTACAACATATTTACAACAATGAACAAAAGAGTTATGACAGTAGAACCCATTAGAACTCTTGAAATGGTTAACGAACTCTCTTCGCTGAAAGTTTAAACTCTCTGAGCTCTAATTTGTAGGAACACCATCTAACGTTAGTGGTTGTTGCTTTACACTAACCTTTAGTTAAAGTTGGAACAGGGTAGGAGAGAATATTAGAGGAGGAAGTTGTCAAAGTCCTTGTTTTGATGGGGATATTCCTGTATGAACCTGAGGGAAAACGGTTGGAGAACATCTGACTGGATGGTCGACTACTGGTATGGATTCGATAATCTGCCAAATGCGAAACTAAGGGGCTATGAATTGAGCGACAGCTGCTTAGCAGACCTATTTTCTCATGTGACTACTCTACTTCTTACACGCTTTTCTTTAACTCACAATGATTCATTGTGTTCCTTTCTCGACGTTATACAATGATGAAATTTTGCACAGCAACGTAAGTCGGGTGAAAATACAATATTCCATTATTACTTTTATACACTTCTATATATTTATATATTTTAAAAGCATGTCTTTAATTTTTTAGAAAGAAATTCTTTATCCTAAATTAAATACTAGCCCGCAACAATGTTGCGTTTGAATTGTTGCAGAACTTTTTAGGATTGACAAAACAATATCTTACAAAAGTGATAAGTAGAATTCAGAACTAGATGACCTAAAAGATAATAATAAAATAACTCTCAAAAACGTGTTTGCGATATAAAACAATTCTTACTAAAAAGTAAAAAATAATTTTGGTTTCAAGAAAATTATATTTATACACGACTAAAAACAAAAGCCTGGGGTGCGCTCTCATTTACAGTCACTTTATAAATTCTTCAGTTGACGCGCCCCATGCTTTTCTTTTTAGTTAATCGTCGTTGAGCTAATTATGTGACAAGCCTCCTGACTGTTCAAGGCTCAGGAGCTAAACTGGATAGAGTTAATTCAAGAGCAATTTGATTTCACTTGAGTTTCAAAATACTGTTTTGACTTTGCACACCCTGCTTGCTTATTACTTGCTTTTGTAACACGGAAGCTAACAGAACAAATCAAATACAAAAACAAATCATACCTCTTCCTTTACTTCAAGATCTAAGTTTCTATTCTGCAGCTTTTGGATTGTAACTGCTACTTGTTCTGCCTGTAAGATAATAATTACAAGACATTGTCAGATCTTTTCTTAGCATACCTAACAACAAAATATAAAGCATATAGCTCATCCTAAAATATATCGACAGTTGGAAACAAAACGTAATATTTTAAGCCTTCTAGAAATTGTTTCAGGACTTGATTTATAGCTGTAATATTTCATCTACATAAAGTATACATTTCAGTCACTGTTTTGCTATATTTGACATAATAAACAATCAAAATACTTTTCATCATTCAAAGGCAATCGACAAGACAAAATTACTCAGAAAGTATTGACTTCCTTAAAAATATTCAACAGAAACGTTTCTTAGTCTGTTATGTGTAAGCCTACTTTCAAATAAACAAACATAATTAAGATCGATTTGTTAGTGCAAGAGATACAGATATTTTAATATTCATCTTTCGCTAATTGTTTTCTGTGTTTACTTAATACGCTTATGGTAACCTCAATGGGCTTTTTTCTCTTCTGGTTATTTCATTACTGCTACTTTAACAGTACAAGGTTATAAACTTCAATTGCCTGAAGGAAAGAAAAACACCCCCACAGACACACACAAACAGAGGGAGAGAGAGAGAGAGAGAGAGAGAGAGAGAGAGAGATAGAACGTAAAGAAATGGATTGTGTATGTGTCTGTGTATGTGCTTGCCAAAGGACCATGAGTCTGTACAGGAACTGTAGCTGGCAAAGGAAAATATTCATATTGGAAATGTTTTGAAAATGATCCTGAAGAGACTCTTGCTCTTTAGAGAACTCTAGGAAGTCAAGTGGACGTTTCAAATATAGTCATGAATCGACTTGAAGCATTCACTTGTAAAATATATCAGGCAAAACTACCATAATATTCATTGCAGAACTTCTCTGGTCACTGGATAGCAAAAGACAGAAAAGCTGGATAAAAATACATACTTCCGACTGTGAAATGAGTAAACTATCAAATGCTAATATGGAATCAATACGATTAAGCTGGTCCTAATATACCATCTTCAACAGGACATAGATGTATCATGGAAAACCAAAATTTTACGAGTGCTTTTTGTGATTTATTCTGTGCGCTGGACTGAATTCTAAAACTTGTGCGTTGCCCTTGTACGTACCAAAAACAGATTAATCCTGCCACATACGTGTTCGGATATCATGTTAAATGCACAGAAATATCCTCGTGTGAAGTTAATGAAGAACTGTGACACTCAAAAAGATTTTACGCTATCTGATTACCAAACAGATAACGATGATCAAAGTGTGTAAACAGTTAATTAGTATTAGAATGAATAACTAGAAGATTTAATATCAAAGTCATATCTTGAACATTTATTGTAACTGAATTAAATGTTCAAATGATTGACTTAATAATTGCACTAATAAGCTACGAATATCTGGAGGAGAGAACAGGAGGGTGCATGCATGGTATTCATGGTTGATTTCATACAGTAATAAGTGAACAAGATGGAAAATGGTAGGAAAATACGAGCTTGGAAAGGGAGACTCAAGATGCCGGTGATTAGTTGAATTTTGCAACCAATATTCAATGGTGGTGGAATCCAGGATGTTTAAATAACACCCAGACAATGAAAGGTTTCAGATACGTTCTAATTGAGAACAGGATCAGAAAGGAGTTGAAGAATGCAAAAACTCTTCCTGGAACCGATATTCACTTTGACAACAATTTGGTCTCAGTGGAGGTAAAGAAACATCTGAAGAACATAGGTACACGAAATGGAGGAATGAAAAATTTAGTACAAGAGAATTTTAAAAACAAAGAAATGAACGTTAGATTTGTGGAAAATTTCAAAGAAAATAAAGTTAAAAAATAAGGAAT
>JAGDQP010052131.1:0-12461 GCA_022664845.1 Lepisma saccharinum | reverse complement strand
GGTAAATGAAGGTATTTGCAACATCTGTCAATGGTCAATAACAAAAATAAAGAAAAAAAAGAATACCGTTGGATCCAGATATGCAACAGTTATTAGGAAGTAAAAAAAGGCCTTGTGTGGGCAGGGGTTCAGAAGCCTGACGAATCTAAATTTTGACTAAAAATGTCATTATATCTGGTTTTGGCCTAAACATTACTTTTAAAACTAAAATCTGTACCTGAGAGCTAGAAGTGTGTAAATCACAAATCCTTGTTTTCGAGAAAAAAAGAAAAAAAAATCTGCTTCGTTTCACATAGAAACTAAATGGACAGGCTACATAATAGACTTACTTAGTTATGTTATTAACATGTTTGCAATAAGAATCGAACATAACCATTATTTAAAACCTTCCGAATGCTGTTCAAAACGTCATTTACCACTTTACTTACGCGGTAAATATACTCTAACGTAATTATGACAAATAACAGCGTGATTATATTTACAAAAGCTAGAAATATGACTAATTTACGCATGGTTTACACTGTGACATGTTTAAGCAAATCAGGTTTAAACCATGGCATGTCACAGAGATCCGAGCTCCAATAATAACAATATTCAACATTTTCTAGTACACAGAATGTATCAAAAGCCATTTTATCTATCTTGGGAAATAGGGGAGCTCGAAGGTCTTCAGATTTGGATTCGGAGATCTTGCGGGGCCGCGGTGGCTCAATTGGTAGAGCGCTTACCTCTGGTGCTTGGGGGTCGTCGGATCGCTCCCTGCTCATGCCATGTGAGCTTTGTGCTGGACAAGCACCATGTGCGTGGATTTTCTCGGGGATTCTCCAGTTTCCTCTCACTCTTCATTCCACCAAAATCATCCCATGATCATCCGTCCGGCCTGAGCCAAAGTTGCCTAAAGGCCTCAACAAAATTCAATTCGGAGACCTTGATGAGGACGTTTCTAAGGCTACAACCTCCCTTTGCGGCATTTTTACACTATATGAACTTATCAACAAACATCAGAAAATGAAATTTCAAATCAAGATTTGGCTAAAGTAAGACACTAACGTAATTTAGTGTTTTACTCAAATTTGCTCATTAGTAATTTCATTAGTACGAAGAGATGGCGAAAAAGACACCCAGAGAGAGTGTTTTCCTTTCACTGAGTATATGACTGTGTGTGTGGAGGTGCATTTAACATGATTCAGTGAAGAATGAACATTAAATCATATAAAGTCAGGGATATTACGTGAAAAATACATAACTGAATTTTGTATCTTTTCGGGACAGTTTTCTAGAGTCTAAGTTTTAAGATTATATGAATATAAGCTTATTTGGACTATACAGTGTATAATCCAAGTCCGTGACGTGGAGATATTAATTTCTGAGCTAAAAATAACACAAAGATAATAAACAACAGGGACATAAATGACATTAGATTTTTTTCTGAATAAAATTAGCTTTTTTAAAAAAAAAAATCCCCAAAAGGATATATTTTTCTGCTACTGAAAGTATAATTGTTTTCTGGAAGTTTTCTTTTAACCCCTTTTTGTTGTGTGGTTAATCTTCCATATTTTAATACAGATTGTAAAATCTTTCATTTGAGTTTTGTACTAAATATTCTTTTCTTTCTTAATCAGTTCAACAACTATTATATGTTTATTTTGTTACATTTTGTTGACACAATATTGTAATACCTTTAATTCCAATTATTTTCATGCATAAGAAATGGAAATACTACTGTGGCTGGTCTTACAGACCTTTCCAAAAACTGGGAAGAACGGTTTCAACGGTGTTTCAAGGGAGCCGTGGATAGAAAAGTTTGGAAACTACTGAAGTTAAAAAGTGCTACCACTAAAGGAATTATTATATGTAATTGACGCTCAACAAAATCATTGAAGCGATACTAAGAACAAAACTGAATTGAATCTATTTGTGCCCTTTAAGCATCTCACTCATGGTCAGGGTGGGGTAGGGGAGGGGAAAGAGGCGGTCAGAGCCAACGCTGAATGTACCATCTCGACATTTGTTTGGTTTCAAACCCTGGAAAACCCTCTGTCAAGCTAGTCGGCCGCTGCTATCGAACGAACCCAAGGATGACCAGAATGCGGAAACCAACGCTCTACGAACTGAGTTATGGCCGCTCGGTACTAAGAACAAAACACAGTTAAAAAGCGTACGAATGTGTGTTCTGAGCGAACGTAGTCAGTGCACTGACTCATTTTAAGATATTGACTTAACAGGAGTACGGCAAGGTCGAAAGAAGTTTCTGCGGCGCACAGTTTGAGAACCAGTGCTTTAACACAATGAAACAGCGCATCGCAATTAAATTGACACAACGAGAAAAAAATACGTAAATACTAATTAAATGAGAGTAGGTGGGTGTTATAACAATATGTTCTCTAATGCGATCCTGGCCCGTATCTAATGATATGCCAGACGTAATTCTATTCCAGATGTAGGGCCTATCGCAATATATCAGAGAACAATTGATTTTACAACATAACAGTTGTGTAGTCCCACTTATATTATCTATTTTTTCACAGTGCGGACTGCAGTGTCATCTATTCTTGCATGATCTGAATATTTTTTTTTAATTAATAGAGAAACAATCTTAATGCAAAAAAACTAGTACATGAACAAAGAGTCAAGGAGAGAGAGATGAGGCGAAAGGGTCGTTTTGGCACGCTTTAGCAGCAGACACGCACAATCTGGGTGTGTGTGAGAACATGGATGCTAATGTTATGTTTTTCTTTGACTCTCCACAGGCGGAAATCCGGGGCTTTTTACGTAATTCCTTGCGTAAACTGATGTCATCAGCAAATTCTGTTTTCGCCAAATTTTTCTTTCCTTTTTTTTTTCTTTAAAAAAAAAAGAAAAAAGGAGGCCGACAACCTCATTTTGCTTGAAGTATATCATAGTATTCTTCTTCTCTGGTCCTTCCAATAATTTCTTGCAGTGAGACACTTGGCGGTCGTTACAAATGAAAACAGGACGCGTGATAAACATCGTATATTTGGTAGACAGCTGGGCACCAGTCACAAATATAGGTTTTTTTTTTGGCAGTGTCCTACCTGTGTTATCCTCGTGTGACAGGGCAATATTAATTGACAGTGTGTATAGGATCTTTCAAAAATGTTCGCCACTAATTGAAGGATCAGTTTTGCACACCAAAACATTTCTTCGAAAAACATTCTACACACGCAAGACTTCGGAATATGGCTTGGTTTTGTTGTAGATGACGTAAATCAAAGTTGCACCAACACATCTATTGAAGAAGGCAAAAATCATTGAAGATTAAATACCTCCTAGCTAACTAGCTCCGCGAGTCTATTGAACTAAGAATGGATCATCCATCAGGATCTACAAAGACTTGGTCATAGTAAATTTCAAAAACAATAAAAAAAAAATCTTACTTTTGAAGAAATATGGGACACATGAGAACTATAGTCTATTACCTGCTCACGCTTAAGAATTCGGGTAAAAATATGCTCTGGACTTAGTTTTTTGAAACCCCACCACCAAATCTCCTCTCCGAAATCTGGAATGTCCAAAGTCGGAATTCTGGAATGTCCAAAGTCGGAATTCTGGAATGTCCAAAGTCGGAATTCTGGAATGTCCAAAGTCGGAATTCTGGAAAGCCCAAAATAGGAATTCTGGAAAGCCCAAAATAGGAATTCTGGAAAGCCCAAAATAAGTATTCTGGAAAGCTCAAAATAGGAATTCCGGATCCAAGGAATTTCGAACACCCCTAACTAGCGCCTCAACCAAAGAAGTTAGAGAGAAAATGACTTCAGATTTCAGTGCAGCGATCAAATTTACTCTTTCTTCTGTTGAAACTTTTCAGCAGGATAGTATGAAACTATCTGCACTTTGTGAAATTTGCCATTGGTTTTTTTTACCATTTTCTTCACCTACAATTCCGATACTCATACCAATGCGCAAATTGTAGACAAAAGGTTTCTTCAAGGTAATATTTTCACTCTATGGTCTTCAGAATATTGTCATCGGGTCGCCCCTAAGTTCAAAATAGAGGGTGTTTCAATAATACTCCATATTTTCATATGGTTATTATCGGGTTATGAGATATACAAGCAAAACAAACACTACAACGCAAGCAATCACAAAGACATGATACTGGCAGATTGATATGAGTCCATAAGTCCTAGACTTACGGACTGCACCTATGCGTTCTGTTAGTAACCAGTAGCAGCTCCTCTGTAACCCTTTGTTACTCTAATATTGTGTTTCGTCGAGTAATAAAGCCATGGATCCATCTGTCATTATTTCGATTGTGATTGCTTGGATTCTAGTGGACTTGCTTGTGTATCTCATAATCCGATAATAATCATACGAAAATAGGAAGATTTTTTGGAACACTCTGTATAAGCTATATTTTTTTTGGAACACTCCAGTCTATACTAATCTCTTCTGGTTCATTATGCCTTCCTCTCCCTACGTTTTTTTTTTCTAATATTCTTCCATTCAGTAACTTTTTTCTAAAACTTTTCTCACTACAGTAGCTATTTTCCTTCAATGAAAAGCGTCTATAAATCCTTTGGGACGAAGCTTCTTTTTTTTTTCAACACCCTCCGCTTTTATGTATTTAAAGCAACAAGAACGTAATGTTTGCTTAGTTTTCTTTATACTTTTCGCATCCTTTCCCAATAGGTATTGTAGGCCTACCAGACTGAAAAAAAAAATAATAAAAAAATGGGACCAGCGTTGTCAACTGCAGACAAGTAAAAATAACCGAAAAACAACTTTTAAAATGAGCCAAAAATCGTATAAGTTATTACAAATATTCTTAGAGTTCCTCTTTAGAACATTATGTTCTTGCTTAACGAGCAATGAAGAAATAAGAATTGCACTTATCTATGGCCGGCCTTTAGGCATCTATGGTTCACGCCAGGATAGGGCAAAGGATTCAGGAAGGGTTTGACCAATGCCACAGTTGTAGGTACCATCCCAGCATTTCATTGGTGTGACAGAGGAAAACACTGGATAAACATGTCAAGATAGTCGACCCCTGATATAGATCCCATGCATGACCTCCCGAATGCGAAGCCGGTAGTGACTTAGATACAAAACACAAAATTCCAATAAACTGAACCTAGTAAATAAAATATGCCAACTACCATACAAACAAGTGTACAACAAAACAATTTGTGGTAGTTAAACGTGTCTTTACGGAGCGGCCGTGGCTCAGTTAGTAGAGCATTGGTTTAGCAATCGGAAGGTTCTGGGAACGATCCCAGCGGCCGCTCATCCTCACTGAGGGTTTTTCTGTCACTATATAAATGGTGGGATGGTACCTACAAACTACGCTCTGGCCGACTACTTTCGAATATCCTATCCCCTATTCGATCCCAGCCTGAGATGTCTAAAGGCCATACATCAATTCAATTCATTTAAACGTCCTTCGTGTACGAAGAATTTGTTCGTCCCTTATGATTCGGAATCCACCTGAAACTTTTGATCCCGTCTTTAGGATGTTAATATGTACAGTCAGCGCCAAACGTTTGTACGCGGTCGTAAAACTTCTTCTCCAAATAACTTTGAAATGGGTAGGCCGATTTGAGTAACTGACAGAAAATCACATTCTCTTTTAAGTTACAGGAAACAATTTTCAAATTGGTTAATTCACTCCAAAGTTATTCGGAGAATAAATTTTATGACTGGGTACAAACTTTTGGCGCTGACTGTACATATGATGAAAGCCAATGGCAAACATTCGTTGGTTCACCTTATCCAAGAATCCTCGACTCACAAATTTTCCTCCGGACAGAACGCACTTCGTTATATTCCGTTAGTGACAATATTGATAGGATGGCAACACTACGCGCAACCCTCTTTAGCACCTCTTTTCAACAAGTAAAAAAAAGAAAATCGATTGTAGAGTTCTTCATTGTTGCTTGCACTGAATTTTCATCCCTCTTGCCTTGGAGGAGAAAAAGCGGTTTGGACTCTTTAACGAAAGGGGAACAATATTGTGAACGGGGGCACTAAATAATAGTAGTAGGCTGCATGTCATAGGGTAGCATTCAGCGACAAATCACCAGGATATGAGAAGCGGTCACTTCACATGGGGAAATCTTCAGGGTCAATGCAGATTAAAGTATTGTACTGAGGATTTATTGATATGTGTAATCTGTGGATTTATTTCTTGTATAAATTTACTTTTCGTCAATGAGAGTAGGGTAACCAGATGTTCTTTGCAAGGGCAAGTCCTTCTGTTTTAGACTTGACCTTCCTCCTTTTTAAAAACCTAAAAATATTCTCTTTAAAAAACAATGGAGGAAAATAATGTGTGTCATGATTGTGACGCATCAATCTAATTTGAATTTATTTATGGCTCAGGATGGGATTGGGTAAGGAAAGGAGTCGGCCAGGGACTAAGTTTAAGGTACCATCCTGGCATTTGTCTGATGTGATTGAGAAAAAACTGGGAAAAACTTCGTCAGGATGATTGTCCGCTGCTCTCGAACCCAGGACCTCCAGAATACAAACCGAACTCTCTACCATCTGCAGGCCGCTCGATCTATAACGTCTCATCTCTGAGGTTTTGTCCAAGATTTTCCGCAGTCACACTAGGCTAATGCAGGGATGGTGTCTTCAAATTATACCGCTTTCACACATCATCATCATCCTTCCTGGACTGAGGCAAAAATGCCTAAAGTGCCATACATAGAACTGAATTCACCAAAATATGTGGACAAGAAGAAATATTTTTTTTTTCAGGATAGGTTCCGTTCTGAGGATGTCAATGGTAAACAACCATAGATTCAACTTACCCATAAACCTGCCTTCGAACAGAACAAAAAAGTATCATCATCGCCACTTTCAATTGACATGGAAACAAAGTTCTCGTGAATTGAGTTGGTTGTTTTGTAGTTTATGGAGTTTGTGGTCTAGCTGGAACAGACATTGTGTATTAACAGAGTCATTGAAGCGACACCAACTAGCATCGTAAATCTTACTTGGGTTTGTGAAGAGTAATCATCTCTTCCGCCCACATCAAGACAACATACTCTTCAGCACTGCGTTTGTCATGAATTAAGAAACTCCCAAAAGCTAATCTTTTGCTACTAAGAACTGTGAAAAACGCTTGGATTGAGTTTTAGAACGTAAGACTCATTAAAATGAATACGTGGAAGGTAGATTAATATGATTCCCTTGTCTGTTAAGAACTAAGTATGACTTTAATTAGAAGCCTACGCGGAATTTTCTCGCTTCTAAAGATGCTTATTTTATTGATTCGAGTGTCAATAAATTGTACATGATAAAGCTCGTTTGTTGTAAGGACATAATTGTCTGAAATAGACTACAACTTATATTGTCTTTTGGGATATGCATCCGCTTTTCCGTGCACATAATCTCTCTTGAAGAGTAATAATCCTGCCTACTTCACGACTACTTCTTTCCCTGTGTCAGTAGATACACCACTGAGTTGTTAATGTTTAAAACAAGAGAGCTTTTCTTACTCTATGAACGCTGTACTGGAAAAAAGAACTTTCACCTAACCCCATCTTTCGGCAAAATATTAAATTAATAAAAAGAGATTTAAGAATGAAAATCAACATACTAAAGCAATTTATTCTTCCGAGCTAAGGCAGAATTGGACGACTACGTGTGGTGCTAGTGATGATGTAATGTAATTTGAAAACAGTGTCAATGTCAGCAGTAGACAAACAACACATGCATACTTTATTAAAATGTCGTGATTGAAGTGTCAAACAAGGAACCGCACGCGAGCAGCGAGGTCACAAATAAATTTTGATTTTAGAGAGGCGTCAAGTGGAAGGCTGGACAGTAGGCATGCTTCGGTGCGTGACGAACATAGGCGCGCAATATACAGGGTGAACTCTTCACTCAACAGGTGTAATTGAAAACAAAAGTAGAGTCTTAGAGGAAACAATGAAAAAAATATTTAAAAAAATACTTCTATACATCAGGCTTTCATCACAAATGTATACTAAAAAGTTAACACTAGTGTTATCGGCTATTTCTAAAGGTGCTATTACACGGTCGGTTGTTGAAGAGCTTTCTCACCCGAGCATCCTCAACACTATAATAGCGCCTTTACACTGACGAGCTTGCTCGGGCGAGAAATCTGATCAACAAGCTCGACAGTGTAATAGCAAAAAATCCGTCAAGCTTGCTCAAGGGCCGGCTCGTCGAGCAAGCTATTCGTCGTCGACAGTAAATTTCCTCAACGCCTAGTGGGGGAATATAGTCGAGGAAGATGATAAGCATGCTCAGTAGTGTAATAACGGAAAGTATACTCAAGCTTCCTCGGCAGTAAGCTCGTGGAGTTGAGTATTGAGCAAGCTGGAACACGCTTGTTTAACCACGTCGGATTGTTTCGACAAATAGTTCCCAACGATAGATGGCACAACTATCTCCGTATCCCTTTAATGTATTTTTCCGTTGCACGAAATTGCAATGCTGTCTATAAATTCAAACCCAGAAAGTTGAAACTTTCACAGAAGAACATTCATAACCATTCGACGAGTTCTATCCGTGGAGATTTTTTTATTTTTGTTTTTGGTTATTGTTGAAAGAGCTTCAGTGTTATAGGTTTGGATATTCACAACTATATAATCAAGCGATTTCAACAATGAACAAGAAATAAAATAAAAATCGACACGGAATGAACTTTCGAAATGGTTATAAACTGAATTCTCTGAAAGTATGAATTGTCCAGCACTATGGCTTACGCCCGTCTCCAGGCTTGAATTTATAGGAGCAGCACTGTAATTTCATGCAACGCAAAGAAACAACATTAGAGAGAGAGCCTACGAAAATAGTGCTGCCATCTGTCGTTAGATACTGTTGCTTGACATTAACCCTAAAACATATTAGTGTAGATTAAGAGGTTTTTCGGACCGCAAAATAAATGTAAGAAATTTGAGGTCTTACATAAGCACAAGAGGGAGGGAAGAAGGATCTAAAAAGACTAGAAATATGCTTAGATAATACTTTAAATGTCCCTAAAATTATGTTTGCAAGAGTAAAAACGCGTGGGCAATATTTGTACGATGTCTTTCAACTAACTCTCCAACGTCTGCAGTTCATTGTATGGTGCTCAAATCTTAAGCAAGTTTGGCAACCCCTACAATAGACTATAATAGTGGAACCATTTTGATCATGGGTTTGACAAAAACTAAATATTTTATTGGACTCCATCTGGTGGATAACGATGATGATGATAACCACATTTTATTTTTATTATTTTGCATTCTGTTCCTCCATTCCATTTGCGTTCAACCATCTTTTAATCATTTCAATCGTTCCTTTGATTACTGTTGGCCAAAGAGAAGCCGCTCTATCTGCAAAGGCTCCTTTTTTTTCTTCCCCCCCCCAAAAAAAAACCCTACGGAGCAACACACGTTGTGGCCAACTAGTAATATTTCACGTCATCAAACGAAGTCATATTTGGGATATGACGTAAACACAAGTTATCAATTTGTCCGCAAGATGTCAGTAGAAGCAACATGAAATATTTCATTCTGTTCTTAAAATATGCATGCGTGACACCATTCTGCCATCCATAAGCAAGCAAGACTGTTCGGAAGCATTTAGAATGGAAAAGCAAGCCACTGCTTGCTGGAACACTTGGTTTAGTTACAATTTCTTTTACATACAAGAAAAAGAAAAAAAAAGAAAATAACTTTAAAATCTTGCTGAAAGACGGCGATAACATACTATTCGAACAATAAATCAACAAATGTCGTGCTATTTGTTGATGCTAAAACTAAAAATAGAGAATAAATACTCAATTGAAGGTTTTTATAGATTGGCGATACTGGGGAGGAGGACGCCTGTGGTCGTGCTCAATCGGAGACCCAGTGGCCACAGTTCGCGTAAACTAACGATCTCTACGCTAGATGGTAGCACTGCCTCTAATGTATTCTTTTCGTTGCACGAAGTTACATTGCTGCTTCTATACATTCAAGCCTGAAAAATAACTTTGATCAACTTTAATTTTATACAGGCCAGTAGTAACGTTGGACTTAGGCCCGTCACGATTCGCCCTTTAGCCACTAAAATCCACACCCATACTGGGACTCGAACCCGGGATCTTCAAATTGTTGGCCTACCAAGTCGGCTCAAGCCTGGAGACGGGCATAAGTCATACTGCTGTTAGCGCTCCATCAAACACATTTTATCAAACCTGGACAGTTCCAACTTGTAAAGAAGAAAGTTCATAACAGTTTTAAGAGTTCAATCTGTGTCGATTTTTATTTTCTTTATTGTTCATTGCTGAAATCGCTTTATTATTGTTGTGAATATCCAAACCTATAACAATGAAGCTCTTTCAACAATAAACACAAAAATGAAAAATCTGCACCGATGGAACTCTTGAAATTGTTATAAACTTTCTTATGTGAACGTCTGAACTCTCTTTAAGTTTGAATTTATAGGAACAGCATTGCAATTTCGTGCAATGAAAAAATAATACATTAGAGGGATACGGAGATAGTTCTGCCATCTAGCTATCGTCAGGGATCGTTACTTTACACTAACCTTAAGGGAATTTTACATAAGGATTGCTTTCATCCCCTTCTTCCCGCACGGTCTGCAATAAGCAAAACTTGAACCTCTCCCCCTAGAATGCTTACGTAATATTTGAACGACCTGTTTGTTACAAAACGTTTATAATAGACCTAATATTAATAAAAACGCTACATTATAATTATAATCTGTTTATATGTGTAGTCTATAATCAGTTAGTATTAGTTTCAATAATAGCAAGTAGATACATGGATACTAAAAGATTTAGGATTAAAGTTACGTTAATTGATTTGTAATTACTCACCATTTATAAGTTTATTTTCTCACATAATTAAGTTTAAATTTACACCCTGTGAATGGACCTATGAAAAAAGGTTTGAGGAATAGATTGATTAGCAAATCGACCGCTAAGCTTCTAAGCGCTAAGTTGAGGCCAAGTTATATTTTGTGTACGCAAAGTAAGGGTATGGAGTATTGTCCTATATGGAGTCGAAACTAGGGATGGGCATGCAGGGATGTATTTAAGGGGCTTCCCGACTCCCCGAAATATGTATAAAATTAGTAATTTTAAGCAAAATGATATAGATTTTATATAAATCTCACACTCAGGCAGAGCTCAGACTCCCCGTCCCCCCCAAAAAATCTCTAAATCCCTGAAACCAATTTCTAGATACGTGTCTGGTCTTATGATCAGGATCCACACTACCCGGATCCGGTCCCGACTCATATTCGAACCGGATTGCCTATGCGGTTTCTGCAACCGCAGCTACCTGGTTCTGGAACTTGGTACCGGGTATTCGGATATTACACCCGGTGGTTCTTTAGGCTCCGGCTTTCGGTTCCTTCACGATCCGGTTCCCCTACCTGTAGTCGAGAGAGTGAAGTGAAAACATTGGAGTATTCGAAATTTAGACCTGGAGAAGGAGGGAAAAGATAAGCTTTTTAACTCCTCATATACACCATGTTGATACAAACTATCTCCGGAAAAGTAAGTTTTATTTTATTGTATTAGTTCTGTTTTCTGGTACAATGTTCCTTCTATTTACCAAATGTTGTAAGGAGTCGATTCTGAGCTCCTAGTAAGGTATCTTGAACCTGAAAAACGAAGGAAAATTCGACCCCATATTCACATCCATTTATCATAATGCTATCATCTCCTGCAGTACCGCGGATTCCTTCTGAATCGTCCTGTATATCTATGCAAGAAATTCTATTCGAAGGTACGGTAAGTGACGGGACCTATAGTTTTTTTTGTAAAGTGGGTTACGAGCCACTGCTTTCAAGGGACCCCAGCGGCAAGTGAACCCTTGACCACGCGCAGAGAAAGTGAGCCCGCTAACCTCTCGACCACCCCGAGGTCGAACTGGACTCGATTTTCAATCCCGCTATCCTGACTCAAGTTTTCTCTTGTTTCCTTGGATCAGAAGAGGCAATTGCTGGGATGGTACTTGGAATAAGGCCAGGGTTGATTCCTTCCAAACTCTTTCATCTTGTTATTGTTAGATATGCAGGTATAAATTGGGCGAAATTGGACTGTATACGGAGATCGTAAATAAAATATCATTTTTACAATGTACGAAGTACTGCCACCCTATACAGTGCTTGAAAACTGCAGGATGACGTGACTTAACATTCCACTGGTTTGAATTTATACCCTGAAACCATCCTATTTGTTACTTCTTAGTAGCAAGGTTAACATATCATTCTGAATCACGTAGTGATACGGATAACTGAACTGTTTTCGATTTAAATACCATCTCGATCGCTCTAAAGAGATTTATAATATTTATGCGTGTCAATACATTAAAATATCCCAGTTTGCATGATTCAAGTTTACCTTCTGCAGCAGAAATTCCACTACCAAGCGACCTAAATCTTTGTTTGTATGAACGATCAACACTTAAATCTTTTCAGTCCGGTTCTATACTTTCAACACTTGTAAGGCTTCAGACAGCTGCCGA
>JAGDQP010052130.1:0-13858 GCA_022664845.1 Lepisma saccharinum | reverse complement strand
GGGGTTCGTTCAAACATGGCCCTTCGCCTAACAATGCCGGATTTCGGGCTTAAATAACTGAGATGAGTCCTCATGAAAAAAGTATAGAATTTGGTGTCAGGTATTCCTTGTACGTGCCCAACTTCATTTTTCAGCCTAATTTTTAGAATAAAGGAATTCATATTGAGTAAAGATGCGTCCAAATCTTCAGGAGTTACACAACGGTACACGGGCGTTTGGAAACATGGTCGCCCGAGTGAAATAAGGACATAGATTTTTTTTAAAGTTGTTCTGATATCCTCAGATATGTAGGAACACATGTACAAAAAAAAAATAATTAAAAACCCTTTTTGAAGACAATTGGTACTAAAAAGTAAAAAATAATGTTGTTATGCATGACTTTAAAGAAAATTATGGGGCGCGCCAATTGAAGAATTTATAAAGTGACTGTATATGAGACCGCGCCCCATGCTTTTCTTTTTAGTCATGCATAAACAAAATTTATTTTTTTACTTTAGTACGCATTGTTTAAGAAAAGAGTGTTTTTGAAAGGGTTTTTTTATTATTTATTTTTCTCAAACTGTTTTTTTAACCAAATCCTAAAGTGTTCGGCAACCAGCAAAACCTCACATCATTGCTGGTTATTATTTATTTTAGGATAGAGACGGTTGTATTTAAAAAATTGATATATTAAAATATGCTTATAAAACATATCAATGTATAGAAATATATGAAAGTCACAATGGAATCTTGTATTGTCACCCGACTTACGTCGCTGTGCAAAATTTCATCATTCTCTGACGTCGGAAAATGAGTTAACGTTGCAAGATTTGAAGACACCACGAAAAGAAAAGAATGTAAAACTGCTTTTTTTTTGTAATAGTGATGCAGCATTTGACGTGTAATTAGTGTAATGACCCATCATTAAATAACAAAATATTTTAAAGATGCGTTCGGTCTCGAGGATTTTATCAAAAGCATGAAATGGAACGAACTAACTCTAGTTTTGGAAATTACAAAAATTTTAGTTACATTTTGAGATACTAAGAAATCGATTAGGAACGCCTTTTGTTTTCAACCAACAACTTCTATGTAAGTCTTTTTCTCTCTCTAAAGCAAGTTTTCACTTCGTGGCAAAAGCGGGTGAGGAGTGCGGGGCGGAGATGATTTACTAATGAGATTTTTGTAAGGGACATCTGTATGTATCCTGCTGGCAAATGGTTTTAATATTTCCCCGTGAAAGTATCTATGATTTTATATTTGAGCTTTAACCAGTTTGCTAATACCGGTACGCTTCGTTC
This sequence comes from Lepisma saccharinum, assembly GCA_022664845.1. NCBI lineage: Eukaryota > Metazoa > Arthropoda > Insecta > Zygentoma > Lepismatidae > Lepisma > Lepisma saccharinum. Next base: position 12,578 of record JAGDQP010052130.1, on the reverse strand, counting down.
AGTCTTGTAGTATTACTCGTATTTCCGCTATACTTTGTTTTCTTGTTCTGTTAATTGAGGAAGACTAAACGTAAAACGTTCAGGACATCTAAACAGCTTTTATTCTGAAATATTTGTGTTTTCCCAAGCCTGTTCGCTAAATAAAACATGGAAAGAAAGGACATTAACTTTCAAAATACAAATCATTGATGTGAAGACTTTTAAAAAGAATGTATTTAAAAGTAAGTTTAATGACAGTCGAAATCGTTGTAAGCATTGACCTTCAACGTCATTGAATGTAAAAATCCAAGGTGGATTCTTGGGAAATGAGAAGCATTTCTCTCATGCTCTTGGTTTTGTTCATTAATACGCATATTCCGTGTGCAATGTCAATGTTTTATGTTCTTTAAAAGACCTTGCCATTGCTGTGTAAGTAGGTACAGCGGGTTCATAAAAAAATGTATCAAATGCTGATACTGTAAGTGCTACTTATTCGAGATCCACTAAGAATAAGCAGGTAGCATTTGTAGTGTATCGTCATTTTAGTTCTGGGAATTCGTGTGCTTCGTCACTTCCGTGCAGAGTTTTGTAGAAGAATGGAGATTAAATGGACAGACAAAGTGAGCAATGAAAATGTATGTAAGAGAATAGAAGAATAGATGGGCCTCATGAGAGCCATAGCAAAGAGAAAGGAAATGATTACTAGCAGATGAAAAAAAAAAGGTAGAGAGAGAGAGAGAAGAGGAGAGAAGGAGGCTATCCAGTTGACGCTATATTAGGACATCATCATCGAAGACTACGACTTGTCAAATAAATTGATGGCCATTAGATTTATGTATTTTAGTATGTCTAGTACACGATTAGCATGAAACAATTGCTATAATCCTGCCCCGCATAACCGTTCCTGCATCACAGACTGTCTTCCTGTACAATCTTGCTTTTATAATTAAATTCAACTCATGGTACCTGTTCGCACCCTGTTGCAACATAATTTCCCATTCGTATTTATTGAGTGGATTACTCTCAACAAAAGCATATTAAAGTTGCATTACCTCTTCCATTGTAACGAGAGAAATTGCTTCTGAAATTCATATTCCGGCTTGATAAAAGAGCGTTAATATATATTGCAGTTTGCAACCATATTTAACACGATAATGAAGGACATTATTCTCAAGATTTGAGGCATATGCAAGAGTATTCGCAGCACTAAAAGTGGTAATAATGAAAGAATTAGGGGTAGAGATTGTAGGAGAGAGAGAGAGAGAGAGAGCAAGTAGTAGTAAAGTTATAAGCAGTAATAGCTGTAGTGTTAAAGTAATAGTGGTAATAATAGTTGCTGATGTTCTCATAGCAGTTGAAAGCGGTAACACCTAATTTTACTGCAGCAAGGGCCATGTATGCTTAAAACATTTTAACCCTAAGTTACGATAATCTTGAGTCATAGATGAGAAAATAATTTTTGATAGTAAACTACTTTAGTCCTTTAGATAGCTTCTAGCGTCACTATTATAGTCCTGTTCTTGTTCCTGCCCCTGGTGCTGATGTCAGTCCTGCCTTAATAAGATGAAGTACGAAGATCACTTATTTATTTCCGGATACGGGCAAGATCTGAGCTAACAATAACTCTACATTGTCTCAAATTACTTCTTTCTATGATCTGTACAGCTCTTATATTTTGTAACCGTTCGTAGAAACACCTACGGCAAACTTTTCAGGTATGTTTACAGCGTCTTGCCGATACATTTTAGCAGCGTCTTCTGCACTACCAAACCAGCAGTCGCGATGATTCTCTTTCACTTCCAGATTAATATGAAGTAACATGGGTCTAGATCTGGGTTGTAAGTAGGATGAATAACCAGTTGGGCACGTGACTCCTTTAGAATTCGGAAGTTCTTATTGCATGTGTCGTGGTGGAGATGGGGATTCCGGAGACCATAGTTTCTGTATTGTAAATACTTGTAAAGTTGTAATTCAGCTTTTGTCACCTGTGTTTCTTGCTCTTTTCCGACAAAGAATGTAGCATCCACAGGGAACTTTTATCACTCGAAAATGTTTCTGCAGGATGGTATGCACTGATGGATGTGATGTCGAGAGTCCTTTTATGTCGTTCGTGGATTCATACATGTTCTCAACAGTTACTACATTTTCATCAGTTGTAGCAGTAAGAAATCGGCCAGGTCTCGCCTCGTCTTACAAAGATGTCCTATAACGTTGACATTTTGCAACCAACCAGTACACTTACATATGTTCGTGATGGAGCATTTTCTGGAAATTCTTCATGTAAACGCTCCAACGATTGTGCTTTCGATAACCAACAATTAAAATCATAAAACAACATCGCTCGAAACATGTCCTCGAGACAACGCCATTCTTGAAAGTCCGTTAGTGCCGTAATTACTCGCGCGTAACTGCACAGGCAACCGCATCTGTTTGTGTGCATTACAACCAAGAGTCGTTCTTCGCGATCGCTTGATATACGTGTCCCGCATTATTGGTTATTCACATCCGGAAATTAAATTAGTAGCCTTGTACTAGACGGGCAGCTCGCACTTCTATTGTTTCTTTTTTTTGGTTTTTAAAAATATACATAATGCAGAGGCAATGATGGTATATTAGCATTATTTCATTCCTAGTTCGGCTGAACTTATACCAGTGACAGGAAAAAGATCGGTACTATGGGACTTCGCTTTCCATAATTTTATCTATGACTTACTAACTCGGAATAAAAATATTTGGAGCAGCTGGCCCTAAAAAAATCAATTTTAATTCCAGTTGTTGGTTGAATAACATAAAAGGCAAAGTGATAGGCTAGGCAATCTACTGCAATAAACTAGTGAAAACGTCATCACACCGAAAGCAAAGGCATAGTCCAAATATTGTGTGGTTGATCACCGATGTCTTAGTTGATGTCATTTGGTTACTATTTTTTTCGGTGTAGAGAGAAATAAAACTAGTCTACAGAACCTTACTACTGAGACACAACACTCTTAATTATCTGCTATATGAATTAACTGCCGCCCTCGGCGTGACAACGTGCAGTGTAAAGTTGAAGGTCTTAATTATCTTGAAAGTCAGGGGAGCAGAATTCCTGCTAATGCTAACAAACTGATGTTGCTTAGAATGTGTTCACAGATTTGAAGTAATGTTTCCAAAATGCAATAAAAAATACAACAAACACAGAAAAACTCAGCGAAGCAGAACAAAAACAGGACAGAGATTTACTTTTTCTTCCATATAATGAAATTTAAATTACGTTTATGTTTATTCAACATTGCAGTATTCAGTATTATTTTCTTGAGGTGATTTTTGTAATCCTCGCCCGTCGTGCAAGTCTTTTTCGCGGATAATCGGGAGTGTGTTGTACTTCCATTTCACTGTTAAATGTTTAAACTGATTGCCTTCTTTTAAAAAAAAAATGGATGCAAAAGTATTAATTGCCGTTATTTTTCTGGTTACAGGAAAGGTATGAGAGACATGGTTCGTGTACGAAGACAAAATGAAGAGGATACCGTCAGTATACCTACACATAATTACACTGCCAACGCTACGACATGTGATGAGACGGGAAAAGTGATTCTTTACCTGGAAGAAGGCTCTGCTGGACAAGTGTTTGGGTTTCGGATAGAACGTGCTAACAAACCATCGTACGATGATAATGGGATTCCTTCTTTGTTAGCCGACAGTGATACAGTTCTACGTCTTTTTGGTGTTGGTTTTACGAACAGGACAAGAGTGAGTGTTACAAGATTTCCAGGAAAGAGAGGAGATACGTGTACTTACGTTGAAGATGGAGGACACCACGTAAGTTTTATGCTATAGTTTTATGATAAAATAGCATGCCAATTTCTATAAAGTAAAAGCAAATGTGGCAGTTTATCGTTAAGTGTCATGGTTTATAGTCTTATTCACTTATTCTGTTGTAAGTTTGAAGTTCATTCTATCTTTGAAAACAAGATAATTACCTCGTAAGCTTCTTCACTTACGTGATTTATTTTAATTAGATATTTAAAGATCTAGAATGTAAGCCTAGCACAAGTCTTCCGGATCGTCCATAGCCTCTATTGTGTTTATTTATGTAATAAACCCCAAGTACAATATTTGAGCATATTATTAGGAAATAATGAAGCATTACAATAATATCAATATCGTAAGTCTATATCAAAGGGTTGAGAATTTTTGAAAGCTTTAGATCTAGATGGGGTGGTGTTTTTATATCAGCTTTACTCACATGCGTGCACCTCAAATGAAAGAAATGGTTTTACATTTTGCACACGAACCTCACACCAGCCCTAACGTTATTCAATAGTATTGTTATTATTAATGAAAACCATACATGTATGACCATAGATAACTTACAGTACCTTATTATCAGTGTGTTATTTCATTCAGTTTTTTTGTAATACCTGAAATGGAACCACACTCACTGCCTATCACATTTAAAGTTTTGAGGTCGTTTCATCCCACATATTGTGCGATATGTCGAGCAGGTGTGAAAAGTTCCACAGGAGAAGAGCACTAGGAAAGTATTAACAGCTTGTTCTTCAAGGAAACAAATTTACACTTATTCACTCATTCAATTTGATTTGAAATGAGTCAATTTGAAATGAGTCAAGTATTCGAAGGGCATCTAATATCACAAACTACTATGCTTCATTTGTAATTGTACATGAGAAGTAGGTATCATCTGTGGCAGTTCATCTTCCACAGTGTCCTAACAGTAATGAACCATCACCAGCTAATATTAATAGTCGTAATGTTACCACGAGAAAGATATCCGGAGAATGTGGTATGAAACTCTGTCACTGAGTACTAAAACAGGTGACAAATTGTACAGAATCAGTGAAAGATAACAGGAAAGTTGACGTCATTATGGCTGTAGAAAGGAATACTTCAATAAAACGTTGTCAAAAACTGGAAATCCATTGAGCCGGATAAAGGAAGAATACAAGGAACAATTTAAAATTCTGATCGAATTCTTTAAATGGATGCTACCGCTCTAACACTAAGTGATCTTTGCAAGAAACTGATGGAATTGGGAAGGAGAAACAGTTACAGATTGACAGCCAGACACTGAAATCCCTGTTTATTGAGGTTTATGGAGAAGTTATAAACCTTCAGCTACCCTAGCTTCGATAACAGGAATAAATCGTTAATGGTATTTAGGACATCACTACCAACAGCTGAAACAGTTGATAAAATTAGTGAACGTACAGAAACAAACACTATAGCAAAAGCTACTGATGTTCAGAGCAGCTTAATAGAAGTATCGGTGAATATAAAAGGTCTACTTTCAGCTTTCACACAAGTGCATGTTGCTTGGGAGAAAACTGAAGTCTCTGGTGTGGTGGACTTTCTTCAGTTACGTGCTGCGAGGAGTAAGACATTTGACAAGATAGATCAAATCCATCTTCTAAACTGTTTATTACATGTACTGGCATGGAGGAATGACGACACCAAAAGACGTGATCATCGCAGACGTTGTTCACCATTTGATTCGGTCAAAAAAAAAAAATGATTGATCATCTTATTCATCTTGGTCACTGCGTCATCGCTAATGCATCATACGCTGCATACGCCAACTCCACAATTGTCTCAAATATTGATTGTTATGTGCCACTGGTGGTAATTAATATTGGTTTGAGAATATTCATCCATATTCCTTTTGTGTTTAAGATTTCTGGGAGGAGACGATTGATGGAGACACAATAGTTGTCTTTACAACAATAGTTGTCTTTCACAGAATGTGTTAACCAAAAAAGGCAGCGACGATACCTGAAGTTATAACTCACCTTCCTCAAACACTGAACCCTTTAATAGTTCTTCAGTTTTCAGAGACTAGTTTTAGCCGAAGCGAAACCCACCTCTTCCAATATTGTCTTCTTTCTCTCGAGATGCATGCATGTAAGCGCAGAAGTGTTCCTCCTCCGGACTTAATTTTTTATAGATTCTGAGCCCTTTGATATAGACTTACGAAATTGATATTATTGTAATGGTTTTACTATTTCCTAACAATATGCCCTTTAGCTACGTGTTAGACATCTGTCAAATTGAAGAAACATATTCGTATTACAGTATATGTATGTAAACCATGTTAGATAGTCTAACTCAGGAGCTTTTAGGTGTACACCTTATTGGACAGTGTGTAAAGTGACGATTTTTTTCATGCTCTTTTTGAGGACACAGAAGTTTGGAGCAGTGGTAAGTAAACTGGTAGCAATGATATAAAGCTCGTTTTTTACCACTAATATTGCCTGACTTTTCCTCCACTAATTCATGAAGAGAAACTAATCATTTTATATGGGTATTGCTTTCTGGGAGATACAACAATTCAATAACCTTTTCAGGTTATGCTGAAGAATTTTATTGTCTTCGAGATTTTGCAGCCGGTAGTTGCCAGGTACGTGTCTTTTACACCGTGGAACTGGGTTTTGCTGGCGAAATATTTCTTGCGAGTTGAGGCATTATTATTATTTTACAAATCGGTAACAAAAGCAGTTGGGGACAGAAGTGTTATATCGGGGACGAATGGCCACCTTAACATTGTCATTACAAAAGACGTTTTATTTGTAGAATCAGCACACAGTGGCAATTATGTTACAAGAGTGCCAACAGGATTCTTGCCAACTGACATGGAGGTAGGACAGCCATATTTGATCTACCCGCCACCTTGAAACGGACCACGTGAGTGACGTGACAGATTGACGACATGGATTTCCAATGAGTCTATGGCTAGATTAATAATACTTAAAAAAGAAAGTCTCCGCTAAATTTTTTTGTTTACGGACCTCACACCAGCCACCGGCTCTCAACCCTCCTATATATCTTGATGTTTAAGGACTTTCCCTACAGTTCTACGCTGCGCATCCCTATGACTATTTCTATCGAAAGCTAGTGACAATTCACAAAAAAGAGTCCGCTGCGTAAATCGTAAAAAAAATATGAAATTACTTTCGATTCTCTTTCGTACTATTTCCGAGGTAAGCCACTTACACTGCATGATATGTACCAAAATAATTAGTACTCTATGAACTATTAGATGCTTATTTTATGGAGACAGAACAGCAGACGTTTTAAAATGTGAAACTGCTCCCTTCAGTATTATTATATCTTCATGTTTAAGAAAAAATCGAGTGAAAAACAAGCTCCTCTTCGTGATAAATAATATAAGTTTGTAATATCCAACGCGCTTCTCTTAAAGAAAAAGTTTTTTTTTAAAAATATACTACTATTCAGAAACGTTTCTCACATTTTCAGCACCCTCGCCCCGAAAAAAAAAACAAGCGTTTCTGAAGGGAACTTGCATACAAATACCTATGTAATGAAGTGCGTTTAATTCAAGATTAACTCTTCTCAAATTCGTATTTTTTGAGAATTTGACATACACCCCCAGAAGCCCTTGAACCCCTCCCAAAACCAACTTCTGGATACGTGCCTGCTCACGTTTCTGTGTTTGGTATCTCCCTGTGAGTTTTACTTTGAACCAGGTCCTCCGAATGAATTTAAAACAAAATATTTCATTCATGTTTAAGAGATTTTCAGAAGTACTGCACCTACCTGTGAAGAAGTTTGTCGAGTGTGTAGCACAACCCTTGCAACGTAGTACTACACTTTCTTGCAGAAATTGCGAGACGCCATGACCGAGAAACTTTAATATGCCGATGACAATGCGGCCTGCACTGCCCACACCTCCTTGCAGCAGATCCATGAATGTGTCTTGGAAATGTTAGCCATCTTAGTCGCCGGATTTGGCACCGTCAGACTTTCAGCTGTTTCCTGCACTCAAATGAAATCTGACAAGACAACATTTTTACAGTGACAACGCCGTCATGACCACTTTACGTGAATGGTGTGAAACATGAGATTGTTTTTCTCTCCATGGGTTGGCAGTGCTGGAGCACCACTGGGAGAAGTGTATCAAACTCAAAGAGGACTACGGAGAGAAGTTATTAAGTGCCATTCACCAGAGGTGCACCAACAGGTAATGAAGTACAATGATTGACTGAAATAAGTGTCGTGGCTGCACTTGTCCAAGAAATATCGGATATCCATCTACGTGTGATTATAATTTATAAAAAGTCTGTAAGTAGCAGCTGATGGAAGTGCTTTAGTATGTATCCAGAATAGCTTCACTATAAATGTAGCTCTATTGGAACGTATAGAGATAAGAGAACGAACTGTGCATTAACCCACGTGTTCTGAATATAAGAGTGTACAAAGATTATCTTCTCTGGCATAGAAGGGAATCAGTATTTCTTCTGATTCTTAATAGATCTACACTGTCAGCCACGAAATAATTGGCATCCAGCTCTTCACTGCTAAGCTCAGATCAACTTGTAACTTACCGCATCTTGTACATTGAACTCAGCTTAGTCAGAATTATTTTTTTATATTTTTGTTAAATTCTTACTTGGGCGTAGGTTTATAGACTACAAAGGCTGAGAGGAATTCCCTTACCATGTACAGGACTGAAGAAAACAATGGAGATGACATTTTGAAGCCAATCTCCGTAGGCTCAATAAAAGAATTCAAAGAAGTGTGAAAGTTCCCGCGTAGCCAAATGCGAGTAATATTATCTTAGAGCGATGTTTGACATATAATACGCCATATAAACACGTGTTTTGTAGCTAGAGATATGTAAACTATCAGAGTCTGACCGTGTTTTGTCATTGCCAACACTTTTGATGTAACCTGAAGACGTGCACGAGAGAATGAAGCGATTTTCCTATGACCTGCGATTACCATAAGCCACCGTACCGTTTGGATTGTAGAAAACAACCAAAAAGACCAATAAGAAAGATATCAGACTGTCAACAAGATATCTTCCAACCTTTTAGAATCCAGGATAATGGTAGTGAAGTCAATAGATTGATTACATGCTTGTTCGAAAAAAAAGCAGAAAAAGTGTTTGCAGTATCTTGAAGGTTATACAAAATCATAAATCACATTTATGTTTCAGCCGTTAAATGTGCACTACTAACACTACGGAAGTCACTAGTTCAGAGCATAGATACAAAAGTATGGGGTATCAGTTGGGGTTTTATAATTGCTAGAATTGTAAACTTAATTGATCAACGGTAGACTAGTGGTAATCGAGTTCTTCGTTCAGTATTTCCTTGAATTGGAACTGTTGGAAAATCAACGTCATCAGTGGCGTCAAATTGCTGGGAATCTGCAGCCCAATTTAATGCAGTGATAACCAGCTGAAGAAGCCACGTGTTTTCTTTGTAAATCATCCATGGCAGTTGATGAGTGTTTTGAGAGTCAACATACATAATTTATTCTCTTTGGAATCTGTGCCACTTGGAATTGTGCCCAATGTGTCAATTTATTAGTTGGTAAAAGAAATGATGATGTATAAAATGCTAGGTCCTTCGTGGAATGTGGTTCTGTTAACCATTTAGTTGTTAGCATGTTCTTCTATCATTATGGTTTGATTCGGCCGAGTTCAAATTATTTCAGTCTTCCTTCTACATACATACAGTCTCTTATGATGTTGCATATGGTAACAAACTGTATAACACTGTGTAGGTTGTTTTTTTCCTATCTGCGCCGTATGTGATACTAAGCGTTAATTGGACAAATGTTCTTATTTCTTGCTCGTGTTTCCTTTTCGAGAATTAAACAAAATGTCTGCAGGATACGTCAATAGAAGCTTTTCTTTTACGAGACGGAGAGGGAACAGAATATGGTACTATGTTGAATAAGAACTTTTACCATTGTGGTTCTTCTTCAATAGAGATTATGTAAATATCAATATAATAAAGTTACTTATGGTGGACTATTAATAAACTAATGTATTAAAATCAAAGTAAGCAGTGGATTGTGAATCACACTGGGAACTTTGAGAGACGACAAAACTTGACGACCCTATCGCCCTTGATCCATCCAGCCTCATCAAGCAGCTGAAATAAACTTCATTAATTTGTACTGTACCTTTATACGACAGGGTGCTGATAAGTATTGAGCCTTTGTAAGAAAAAATTGAGCTAGGAAGCAGAAACGCCCACACTGTTCCACATATTCCCCATGTAGGTCAATGCATTTGCGACATCTGTCTTGCAACTTTTTAAGTCCTTGTAAATAGAAGTCTTTTGTCTGCTGCTCTAACCACTCATCTGTAGCATCAGTTGGCTCTTCAACACTCTGAAAACGGTGACCTTTGAGATGTTTTTTGAGATTGGGGAACAGATGATAATCGGATGGAGCTAGGTCAGGTGAATAGGGGGGATGAGGCAGTACTTGAAAGCCTAAGGTGGCCAATGTGTCCTGTGTTTCAGCTGCCTTGTGTAATGAGGCATTGTCGTGCAAAAGCAGAACACCTTTGGAGATCTTACCACGACGTTTTACCTTGATGTTTTCGCGCAACTTCATCAAGAGACCACAGTAATATCCTGAATTGATGGTTGCACCCACTGGAAGATAGTCCACCAGCAGAACTCCCTCCTTATCCCAAAAGATTGTTGCTATATGTTTCTGTGCAGACCTCTGCACACGGAACTTCTTTGCCCGGGGAGAAGAACTATGCCGCCATTCCTTAGACTGTTCTTTAGTCTCGGGATCATAACAATAGATCCACGTCTCATCACTAGTTACGAGTTTCTCCAGAAAACCAGCGTCACTTCGAGCAAAATGTTCCGAAACTGTCCGCGAAGTTCTGACTCTTTTCTGCGTTTGTTCCTTCGTCAAAAGTTTGAGGATCCACTTTGCCGCAACCTTCCTCATATCCAGATCATTATGAATAATGGTACCAACTCTTTCACGTGATATTGCCAAACATGTAGCAATCCTTGTGGCTGATATTCGACGATCTTCCATTATCATGTCCTGGATGGCTTGCACATTTTCGGGTACAGAGACAGAAACAGGCCTGCCACTGGGTTTCGCACTTTCAACATCAAAATGGCCAGTTCTGAAATTTCCCATCCAGCGTTTCACTATTACATATGATGGCCCACGGTCCCCCAAAGTTTCTTTCATTTCATCGTAGATCTGCGTCGCACATTTCCCTTGGAGGAAGAGATACTTCATGCTTCTGTGGACAAGCTCGGTGGAGGTGCATTCATATTTACTTCAGAAATGAAAAAGAAAATGATGTTAATATCATAGAACATTGAATTTTGCAACATAATACATACAAATCCTACCCTATATACCCCATGACTTTCAGTTTCCTAGCTCATTTTTTCTTACTAAGGCTCAATACTTATCAGCACCCACTCGTACATATAATTACAAGCTTACTGTGTCCCTTCTGTTGTAACTGTACATGGTGAGTTACTGTACTTCATATTTGTTGTTTATTTTTACAGTAATACAGTACTGAAGAAGCACAATCACGTATCACTACAGTACTTACCTTTCTTATTATGAAGCATCATTTATTATTTTCGAGTTCCGATGGGTTTATCGGCCCGTAACCCCATTGTAAGTCGGTGACCAGTTGTATCTTAAAGATTTTAAGCTTCTAACGTTCGTTTAAGTGGACTTGTGGTTAGCACTTTGGCTTTTTAATTTGAAGGCCTTGGGTCAAATTTCGTCGATCCTATTTCTGTCATTCTTTTAATTTAAGTGGTACTTTAGTATTGATCACGCACACACACAAAGCAAAGTGTTGTACGTTAACACTATGAACAAGTTCGTTGTTAAATATCTAGCTGTTCTTCTATCCATGCTATTCTTATCTTCCAGTTAAATGCGTGAACCACACGGAACTAATTAAAATGATTAATGATTTATTGAGTTGCAGCTTATATTTTTCGAACCGGACACTACATCAGGGCAAACCGGCGCACACCAGGCAAACATCCTTCGAGGTCTGCCGAGAGTGCTAATTCCTATAGTCCCTTTCATGTTGGCTTAGACTGGAAATGACCGAATGCCAGAAAACGTATTCTCGTATGAACGAATTTGTTATGAAAAATGTTTTGTCAGTCAGAAATGTTCGTAATATTTTGGTAATATTTGAAGATAGATATTTACGCTTTAAATGATAATATCTTGAAGGACGGTTAGATATATGTATTATGTCGAATTAGGTGTATATAACTTTTATTTGTATTAAGATATGAATGGCAGAAAATTTTAAGACGTCTTGAAAACACAGTCATTCTTTTGTTGCTTTTGGTGGTGGTGATCTTTGTTGATTTTGCGTTTCTTTATAAATGTCTCCTCACCTTAGTGTCCGATTTGTATAATTTCACCGCTTCAAATCGAGTTGACGTATACTCCCGTAATGCTTTCTTTATCTACAATTGTATCTTTTGAGTATCTGATATGTCATTGTTTGGTATTGTTTTAGCCTTTGAGTTTCTAAATTTCATTGTTTGGTACTTTTTGTTTGTCTTTGAATAAGTCCGATTATGTTGTTTTGATTTCCGATGATCAAAATAATTTTACTGGAGTAGCAGGTTTGGTTTGTCGAGGGCGCAAGGGACAGTTTGAGGTGCCGTTCAGTGTCTCTGAGGCCTGCATGTTGCGCAATCATTTTTATTACGTGAGATTTTGCAGCTGTAACTTGGATGAGAATCCCCACATTTACAACAGTTGTCTTTGTTAGGACTGGATTTACCTTCATGGTATTGTGTGCAGAGTCTGCAGGG
>JAGDQP010052129.1:0-13859 GCA_022664845.1 Lepisma saccharinum | reverse complement strand
CATGTTCGAAGTCAAAACTCGCTGAACAGCAAAAATAGTTCCCTTGTGAGCTACGACCGCTCTATGGGACAAGATAAAGTAACGGAGAGAGAGGCTGCTTTAGTGGCATCGTATGGATACCCGCACTCTGTCTAGAATTAAAACCTAAGCATGATTCGAATTCCACGTAATTAGTAATGTGCTTACTTGTTAGAAGCTACGCGTTCAATTAGGACAAAAGTACAATCGAATCAAAATATACAGGGTGTAAATTAAAGATGATTACAAATTTTGGGAGGTGAATCTTGACATCGAAACAAGAAAAAACGTTCATATAAACATGGATCAAATTCTGCTTCTTTTTTCGAGATACAGCGTTTGCTACTTTGTGCCCTAAATTGTCCCCTTGCAATGGTAAATACATTGAATATTTCACCATAAATCTTAAACTATGCACTAAGATAAAATTTAGCTTTCGGAAAATGATTTGTATCTATACAGTGGAAATTAGGAGTTAAAAGGTTATGCCATCTAGTGTTTCAAACCTGGCACATTGTTTATTTTTAAAAAATGACATTACGTCAGTTCATTAGATACGTGGTATCCTCTAGTGATGATAAACAACATATATAAAGCACAGAACGCAGTGTTTCAAGCTATGAATGTTATACCAGGTTAAGAGTGAAAAATCGCGACGTTTCTTTAAAATATTCACAGTTTGCAACATTGCGTTCTGTGTTTCACAAGTGATGTCTACCATCACTAGAGGATGCCATATATTCAATAACGTGAAGTAGTCCCATTTGAAACAAAAAGGATATACCAAGCTGGTAACACTGGCCACCCGATGGTATCACTTCTTAGCTCCTAATTTCCACTGTATTCATACAAATCATCATCCGAAAACGACATTTTATTTTAATGCATCGCTTATGACTTTGGCAAAGTATTCTTTGTATTTATCATGGCAAGGATTCGAGTTTGGGCTTGAAGTTGCAAACCCTGTATCTGCAAAACGAAGTGGAATTTGATCTAAGGTTATATGAACTTTTTCTTGTTTCGAAATCAGGATTCACATCTCAAAGTTTATCATTATCTTTTCTTTCGGTGACCCTATCTGACCCGAACGTAGGTGACCCGGTCCGAAACTTGACCCGAATGACCCGGTCTTGACCGAAATCACCAGACAGTTAACTCGGCAACTCCATGATCGAATCATCACCCAATTGACCCTGTTGTAATATCTTAACCCGGTGACAGGTCTTGTGGTTAGAATCAGTCCATATTATAATGTTAAATTCCTTGAAAAGTGAGTTATGCATGGGAACTTTATATTTGAGAGATTTAACAGATGTTAATGCTTTTATCCTATTTAATACTTCAAACACAAAAGTATTACAGAATAGCCTTTTGACAGATTATTTGCACACACCCGGTGTCATTTGTGTTCTTTCCGGGAATATGAGACAATTTCCATATGTTATGACTATCGTTAGGAACTTTTCGGTGTTGTATTTTTTGTAGTCTGGGGAGTAACACCCCTCCTCTCGGTCACCGCAGATGGAAAGACTGTTCAAACGCAGTAGTAGGAAACAATGAAATTTCTGTTTCGCCCTCCGGGTCACCGGGTCAGACCGGGTCCGAAGCATAGACCCGGTGACCCGTTTCAGCTCTGAAAATAGAAATAAACTGTAAAGTTTTGTGCATATTTTTGTGACATCTTTTGCTGCCTTTTTCTTGTAATTCATGAGCCATTCAGTTTTCTGTAAAGAGATTCCAGGTTCTTTTTTGGGAGGGGGGAGAGCAGTGAGCTACAATTTTATTATTCGAGACACATTTTGTCATAGCTTTTACTGTATTGCTAAAAGGCATGGAATATAAAGAAAAGAGCATGTTGGTTTCAATCTTATCTGTTACCAAAATGAAAAGAAACAACAAGGAAGCCATTTCTTACCAAAGAGATTCTGCGAAGAGAAAAGCGAGAACTGTGTACTAGATACATGAAATGAGGTACATATTTTATCTCAGATACGGAGCAAAAGTCAATAACTTTTCCTTTTCCCGTAAGAAAAAAGGGAGTTTGTGCCATTCGAGGTAGAAAATTTATTTCGGTAATCCATCATGCTGAAGCCATAGTATTCTTTCGCTACGGCTCCCATTCTTGTAGCTATGCGTACTTTTTCAATATTCCCATGCAAAAAGAAAGAAGTTTTAAAATGCCATACGATGATAGATAACAGCTTCAAAAGAACTAACTCCCCCTTTTTTCACTTACTTTTTACACATCGTACTTCTAGATAGATAGATTTCCACAGGGTGACCGGTTTTAGGGTATAAAATAAAAGCAAGAATGAATAGGTGCACAAGAGTACAGTGCCTTCTAGGAAAGTTAGCCAGAAAAGGAATACAGATCCAAGCCAAAATAAAAGAATACAGATTCGCCAAACTCATCACTTATATACACTGCGATTTCTTTAATTCAAAAGATTAGATGATATCATGAATAGAATATTTCTGTCGATAAACCGAAATTTTGTCCCATGTTCAATCTAACACTTTGAATCTTTATCATCTCTCTCTCTCTCTCTCTCTCACTCACTCACATACACACACACACACACACACACGGTGATGAATGTTCTGCCCAAGGGCTTATCTATACCTCGAAGGCGTCTGGGCAAGGTGAACCGATAGTGCATTGCCGTTGCCGTCCCTCGTATGGAGATGATGTTAGTGTCCTCAAGACGAGATTTACTGTTTAAGTCAATTCATACCGGGGCCGCGATGGCTTAGTGATACAGTGCTCACCTATGATGCTTGGGCTCTTGGGTTCGATACCAGCCTATGCCATGTGGGCTTTGGTTTGGACAAACATCGTGTGTGTGGGTTTTCGCGGGGTTTTCCCATTTCCTTCTACTTTCCTCATTCCACCAATTCTCCCATCATCATCCATACTGCCTGAGCCAAAGTTGCCTAAAGGCCTTATATAAAATTCGAAAATTCAATTCCTACCAGTACGGTTAACTGTTGCCACCGGGAACCACTTATGCACAAACATGGTTATAAAATGGCTATTTGAAACAGAATAGAAAAAATAAAAGCGCTCTCCAACCAATTTGAACTTATTTCTGGCCTTTAGGCATCAATGGTTTTGGTCAGGATAGGGTAGGAGAAAAGATGTGGGAGGAGTCGACCAAGGCTTAAGTTGAAGGTACCATCCCAGTTTGCTGTGACTGAGGAAGTACCTGAGAAAAACATCAGCCAGGTTCATAGGCCTCGTGTATTGAAAACATGACTTCCCGAATGCGATACCAACTGAGCTACGCCCACTCAGTAAGCTTCAATTTGGTAATGTCGATCTGGTGGTTGAGTGGGTTGAGGAGGCAAGCCAGCGATTCGAAGGTCCCGGTTTCGAATCCCGGCTGTTGCGCGCATGTTTGTGGATTTTAGAGACACAGGCCAAAATCATTAGTTACTAAAATGGCACAAAAATACAAAATCATCATCAATTTGTTAAGAATCACTGGCATCGTAAGCATGTTCGGTTGGTAAAAGAGTTCCGTAATAGAATCATGAAACAACTTCCGTCCACACAGTAAAAACAGTTTCTTAAAATTGAGAACATATCAAGTTCTTAACTCTGCACTGAAAAACAATTTTCTTAGAAACCAGATATCTCATTTAAGAATTAAATGCTGATATCTCATTTCTAAGATAATTGTATCCCAGCGCACAGATAAGAACTTTATTCTTATATTTAAGAAACAGTTTTTTTTATTGTGGAGATTATTTTCTCAAACTGGTGGCACACTGTTAAAAATTGAGGAAAGTCCCTTGATATGTCCAGTAAAATATCAGATAAATGTTAATATTTGCAGCAAGCGTGAAAAACCACCGAGAGATATATTTTGTGGTACAAGAAGTTCCGACTTTTCAGTGCCAGTGTGATGTTTGCACATACGCAGAAAGAAAGAAAACTGTTTCTTATCGTAACCCAACATGCAATACTGATCAACTATTTTCTGCCGCCATTTTGATCACACACTTTACCAGAAATGGAAAATATTCTCAGTGAATGGGGATTGCGATCCCTAATTGACAAATAGAAAAGTTATTAGAACATAGCGCGAGTTATGGGAGTAACTTTGTTTATGTTTTCTGGGTTCGGGCAACGTATTTTTTACCCTCTACTGCTTTGATCAAGTGATTTCTTATCAGTGGCAGTTTAGTCCAGTCAGTAAGACTCTGGACTTCTAACTGAACATCCCGTGTTAAGATATCGCTTCAGGTTTCTATTTTTTTAATGAAACCTGCAAAGTGGCTAGTTTTTATTAGCCAAGTTAATAGAAAGTTCCACGCTGCTATAATTTCCTAGTTATTTCCAGGCAACTGTCTGAAATTTTTTTAATAATGCAGGGTTGTGAATTGCCTTCCTTTTTACAGTGTGCAAGAAACTAAATTTACAAGTAACAAGTGATTTCTTCATTTAACTTGCGAATTGGAACTTGAATTTAATTTTTAAGGCTTTTAGGCAGCTTTGTCTCAGGCCGCTAAAACTTGCGAGTAAATGTCTTAATTAGAGATTAAAGTGCATGTTTCTTGTATGAAAGCTAAATTTCTTAAACTCGCGAATAAATCGCGGATTGAAATTGACTGGCTTTCGTTCCTGGCAACAAAAAGCACATTTACAAGTCCTTTTAGCTGTTCCTAATTTTTACAAACTCGGGAGTCGCAAAATTTTGTGTCTTTACCAATCGTATAATTTGAATTTATCTTATCTTGAAGGAAATACAGGATTGCGATATAAGATATCTATCCGTGAATTTCAAAAAGTAATCTAAACCAGAAAGAAGATCATATTCCAATTTGGTTGGAAATCCGGATGGAAAGAGACCGTTGGAAAGACCGAGATGACGTTGGAAGGACAATATTAGAAGGGATCTTCGAGAAGTAGGTGTTTGTGATGAAAACTGGCTTGATCTTCCAGAGTTAAAACAGTTTTAATTTCATATCACAGTTCCATAACCATCACCTCGCCCGCCTACTTTCCAAAATTGTAATATTGTCTTTTCATCTTTCCACAATTTTCAAAAATAAATAATGGATGTGAGGCAGCATGAAAAGATGCGTTAACTATTGTATAGGAAAGTCATGAATCGTGTACGATCACAGATTACTCTTCATTCAAGATATATTCAATAAGACGTTTGATTGAAATAGTTGGGTGGTGTACGAGTTTGTCAAATTACTTGTTCAAAAATGTTATTCAAGGATTATTTAATCGTGCACGGAGCAGAGATGAAACGGGCCACCAGGTTAACTTTTGGAACGGGTCAACTGGTCTATACTTGGCACCAGGCCTGACCTGGTGATGCAATTTTGACCCGCTGACCCGAAGTCGGGGCAGAGATTTGAGCAGTGTTTCCTTGAAGGGGTGACCGAGACAAAAGTTTTATCCCCAGAGCATGAAATATTCATCGCCGAAAAATTATTAAATAATAATAATAACATATGGAAATAGTCTCATATTCCCAAGAAGAACAAAAATACCTCCAGGGGTGTGCAAATAACCGTCGATTGAGGCAGTCGTATGGTCTGAGGCGTTAGTATTCGATCATCGGGTTGCCGGATCACAAAGTCAGTGTAGCCATTTGGGGCAAGACTGGATTAATCTGGTTAGGTTTCGGACCAGGTCATCGGGTCAGTCGAGTCAGCTACAAATGGGTCGGGCCAGGTCACCAGGTCACATACTTTTTTATTTACGTAGATTGAACACACTGTTTAGAGTTGTAGAGCTCCAAGAGACAGCTTACTGCCTACAAAATAACAACGAGAGCAATCGACTCAAAAAGATGACAATTGAAGGGGAGGGGGTGACTCTAAGTTTCGCCTTTCAAAAAGAACTTAAAATCTGCAATAGCAGCAAAATAACTAGCGAAGTTCAGAAAATAACAACGAGAGCAATCGACTCAAACAGATGACAATTGAAGGGGATGGGGTGACTCTAAGTTTCGCCTTTCAAAAAGAACTTTAAATCTGCAATAGCAGCAAAATCACTAGCGAAGTTCAGAAAGAAAGTACAACAACAACTCCCCAACACACGTTCTTTCTTCAGTCTTCACGTTTCAACAATACTAAATTTGTGTGCTTCTCCCTGTTCGAGATATCCCACAGCAGCTTTGGTGAGAAACTTCGTTGAAGTTGTATCCTTGGGGAGTCAGTTGTAAAATACTGGTGTTACCCAAGCGGGACGTCGTAAGAATTACTTTCGGGTGGTATCGAGAAAATCACCAAACTCCCTTGCGACTGCTCACAGAACAATCCTTCCCAGGGAGGAAAGTCGTTGAGCATGTCGCTGACTCTTTATCCAGTGGATAGCAATGGCTCCCAATAAACCAATGGACCAAAACTTCGAAAGGAAAAAAAAAGGAAAACCAGGGAAAGAGTTGGAGTAACTTTTCACAATATTAAAAGAACAATTTGTAGCAATTCTACAGAGAAACAATATGAATAAAGGTAAACGGCAAGCTGAAGGTTAAAAATTAAAAATTGTGTAGTATTCAAACTTAATTTTATGGGTTTCAGTGTAACTAAATTTTCCGTCTGGTAATTTGAATTTTAGTTAAGGCCGTTAGCCAACTTTGGCTCAGGCCGTATGGATGATGATGGGAGAATTGGTGGAATCAAGAAAGTGAGAGGAAACGGGAGAATCCCAAGAGAATCCACGCACACGTTGTTTGACCACCACAAAGCCTACTTTGCATGAACTGGGATCGAGCCGAGGACCCCAAGCACCACAGGTGAGCGCTCAACCACTGACTCACCGCGGCTCTCACCCCTTCTGGTCTTTAACTAACTTATCCTGTTCATTGCTAAAGCATCTAGCCTTAATTCAAGGTTCTATCTCAATATTTTTTAAGTTTTATCCAGCCCACGTGATCCAGTTGTTTCTGGTACTGACTCAAGTGAACCAGGGCCTGGATTCTGGATATTAATCCACTATTCGCCTGGTTCACTACTTAGTATTCTGGATATTAATCCTCATGCATTTCTTGCTTCGGTTTAGTAAAATTAAATGTTCTTATGTTAAAAAAATGTACAACAAAGTTTCTACCTACATTACGGATACAATTATCTCATTAGCACCCTTGTGCACTCTTAAAATTCAGTTAAAATTTCCGGTAGTAATACCGGAATTGTTCCTGTTGTTTCACGTAGCCGTATTTTCCAGTTAAAATACCTGAAGCTAGAAGCAGCGTTATCAACCCTCTATATAAATTTGCTTGGTTACCTTAACCTTTACGTTAAAATCTTGGTGTCCCCCGATTGTCAGTAATTTCACCGTAAATTTTCGGTCTTTTTGAAGAGTATACACGAGTGAAAAGTTCCTGTAGGTATCTTTGGCTCAGACCGAGGAAAATCAAATATTGCAACTAAATTTTCTCAGAGGCAGTCCCCATAAAGATTTGTTTCTAAATGTATATTTTAAACAAGAATTAACATTTTAATTACTTCATTAATCATGAAATAATATCAGGGGCCCCATAATAGTAAAATACACGTGTTTTTTCCAAAGTAGCATGAATAATTAAAAAAAAAACTGATTTTTCCTTTTTTTCAGGCGTTCAATTTTTTCGTTTTCTTTTCTTCCATTACTAGAATTACCCCTCCAGAGGACGAATAATATGACTCCGAAAATTCCCAAATCATTAAGTTCCCAAACCGGGTCAATCGGGTCAAGTTTCGCACTGGAATAGCTATTTCTGAGTCAATATTGTCACCGGGTTACCAAAAGTGGCTCGGTTTCTGTTCTAGTGATAATACACTGTAAAAAGTTATGCTTCTTGCATAATTTTTATTTTAATATCCTAAATCGCCTTAGTTTTGTAAACAAAAAGCATTAAAACGTGTTCAGGAAATGTCGAAAGTTTATCTGTGAGGGATTTTGTACACTCAGATCCATAGAAATGGCCTATGAGAAATTTGGTTGTAAGTTCAAAACGTTGAGCATTCTTGCGATAACGAACAAACATTCTACGCCAATTTCAAATACGAGGGAGGGACTCAGAAAGTAACGCTCCCTACACTCTTAAAATAAGACCGGAAATTTACGGTGAAATTACTTTGAATCGGGGATGGCAAGTTTTTACCGTAAAGTTAAGGTAGCCAACTGTATTTATAGCAAATTTATATGAGGGGTTGATTACGTTGCTTCCAGATTCAGGTATTTTCACTGGAAAATACGGCTACGGGGAAAAGCAGGAATAATTCCGGTATTATTACCGGAAATTTCAACTGAATTTGTAAGAGTGTACCGGTAAGTAATATCTAATCTTATATTCGCGATATTGAGCTGATTTTTGGCTTAAATGAAATTCAAAGAATAACTGCTAGGTGCCAGCAAAATTCAGTGTCCCCTAAATCCTGCATAACACATATTCAAAGTGAGTACTACACTGCGTGAGTTGGCTATCAGTTGTCGAAGAAGAAACTTGCTAGATACTCTTCTATATCCCAATCTTTCGTGCACGATGTCCCAGATTGTGTACTGTGAAAGATTAAACTGTTCTTCCAACTGAGTATCACTTTGTGATTAGCTCGCGAAGTCTCCTCAATTCCAGAGACAAGATATTCTGACGTGGAAGGACGTCTCTTCTTTTGTTCATCTCTCACAGTTACGTGATTATCACTGAAATCGAAAACTGCTGCCATCTGGCAGGCAAGATCTGAACTTCATGTCAGCTAAGAAGCAGCTCAGTATATGGAATATAAAATTAGATATTAACTATCTTTACAGAGACCCGCTTCGCTGGGTCGATGTTGTTAATTAACTCACCACATGGAGGTAGTCAAGCCGGCGAACAGCATTGTAGTGTGGGTTGCCGCGTTCTTTGCTCTTACATTTTATCACCGCCACAATTGAAATTCAATGAATAATTAGGTGGTCAGTTATCCCTGAAGATGATAATTTTAGAATCAAAGTGATATAATAACTTCCCATATGGGTCCAATATCTGATCATGTGCGAAAAATCATTCCAATCGGTCGAGCCGTTTTGGTGTGATGAAAACACCAACATAGGCACATTCATTTTTATATATACAGATTATGGAACCTTACTTTCTGATTTTTCCTTGTTTATGGTTCACATGTTCCACTTGTGATGTAGAATGATTAGATTAATAAAATTGCAATCAATTAATTAATATGTTATTAAGCTAATCACTCTTCACAAAATAGTGGTAACTATCTTTCCTTCGAAGTACAAGAAATAGAATTCGTTCTTACGTTTCACTTTTTCGATAAAGCGATTAGTTTTTTTAGAAAATCGAAAATAAGGCCAAAAATGGGCCTCAATTGAAGACTCTTAAGGCGTTATGTTATTACCGATCTATCTCAGCCCACGCCAAACTTTATCTTTGTTAGGGAAAGAAAACCCCTAACTAATCCACTCTTAATGGAGCTATTACACTATCAAGCTTGCTGATCAGCTTCCTCGACGAGCCTGCACTTGAGCAAACTTGACGGATATTTTGCTATTACACTGTCGAGCTTGCTGATCAGCTTCCTGGACGAGCAAGCTCGACAGTGTACACTATTGAGCTTGCTGATCATCTTGCTCAACAGTTTGCTCGACGAGCTTGCTATCGAGGAAGCTCGAGAATACTTTGTGCAATTACACTATCGAGCTTGCTGATCAGCTTGCTTGATGAGTCTGCCCTTAAGCAAGTTTGACGGATTTTTTGTTATTACACTATCAAGCTTGTTCGTCGAGCAAGCTCGGGCAAGTAAACTGATCAGTAAAGGCGGGTCGAAAAGAGAATGGATGGAATAACTTTCCGGCAGGTAACAATAATTCGTTTGCGACTTTTCTTCAGAGAATATCTAGGAATCGCCTACTCCCTTTGAAAAATCCCTTGCACACCCAATGCATAATTTTCAAATATGCAAATTTTGATGGAGCAAACTTGAAGTCTTCGACGATAGCATGCCTCATCAGCTCTCCCGTTAGTTGTATTGGATATTTGAACCTCTACAGTTCATTTGCCTGTAGCTCCGAAACTCGGTGGAATTTCCACCCAGATGACCAAGATTTTCTCATTATTTTATGTACTATCATCCCCCAAAATTTGTCGATGCATTACGTTACCAACTTTTTTAAGCATCAGGAAACAAATGGACGCCACTCATGCTGAGCACCGAAGACCTATCGAAAAATAACGTAAAACATATGTAAATTTTAAGCATCGTGAAAGATTTACTTATGCGGAAGAAAGACATTTCTATTAATGATTATCATTTTAGCATTTAAATTCCTACTTTTTCTGAGTCCTTCCGTTGTTTTCATTCCTGTATCTATTATTAATATACATTACGGTTCATGAACATGTCCGTATTTCTTAACAAGGGTTAGATAACACAGCACATTTTGGCTGCACCTATCCTGCTCAATAATAAGTTTATTATTATTATTACTATTACAGTTAACGATAGAGCAGTGATATTCTCAATCAGCATCTCCTTAGTTCTCGATATCATTTCCAGCACTGTTTAGCAATAACTGGGTCAAGTACCTAAAAAGTACCTTAGGTACACTTATCATTACCTGTACCTAGGTAGACTGACCAACTTGTACCTAGTACCTGTACCTAGGTACTATTTAAGGCCAGTACCTAGCACAGCTATGGACGAATGTTTTGTCGCATATCTATAGCTAATATTTCTTTTCTAAAAATAGATATATTACAACATCGTATACATTCACTGACTTGCAAGAATATGTAGAATTGCGTAACATATTTGTGTGAAAAATATTCCTCATATGAAGCCAAAGAAGGGTGATATAAAATAAAATAATATTTTGCGTCAAAAAATTTCTAAGCCAAAAAATCGCACCAAGTTGTAAAGTTTCCTCGTTTTTCGCGCAAAGGGAATTTTCTTTGTAACCCAACGAGAATTTTTAATTCTAGGTTTTGTTCATAGATGTCACACGTATTTCTGAAGTAGGTTGCGCAGAGCAAAGTAATAGAAATGCGTTTATCAATAACTAATTATTTAAAATTAAGGGCCATATACAGAGTCGTTTCGCGGGCTACCCAACGGACACTTGAGAAGCACTTGACTATTTGGTAATGCACAGTCGTCCCACGGGGATGAAACAGTCCCGTAGCCTTCACTCAGAGCTTTCCTTGGCTGCCCGTTAAGTACTCGCAAGCTTAAAGAAGTAAAACAAGGAACAGAAAGTATGTAGACGTCATTAGATGATGTAATGGTTAATATACTTATGTGCATAATACACTTCAATAAATTTAAACTTTAAAAACGTGTTTGTAATAACCGAATTTGCTATGACCGTATTACTGTATCATTTAAGCATCTTTCACTGCTGGCGGTGTTGCGTAAACGGTCAAAGGGTCCTGTTTTTAAACTTTTGTACTTTTAACGCAGGTGGTTCGAACTCCAATGAGAAAGATATTATCTTTTTTATTTTCACGAAACGCAATAGTAACCTATTATTAATAGTTTTGATAGTTTAATTTAGCAGTTTTAATTTACATTTTATTTTCTGTAGTAGCGAAGCTATGGAGAAAGGTATCTTATAACACCTAAGTTCGTGCGTCTGTCCATGTGTGGAAATGAAATCTCAGGAATCACAAGATGAAGAGAGATGCTTGATGTGTTGTTGGATATGTATTGGCTAGACTAGCTCAGAGCCGCAGGAACTGTCTTGATTTGTGCAGTTGTTTATTGTTGCCTACCTATTTTATAAAAATTCAATTGTTACAATTATTTTCATTTTGTTAGACCTATCTGCACCAAACTTGGCATAAACATTATTGGATAAAATATGAAAATTCTTAGGGTTTCGCTGTCGCGAAGCATCCTAGTTATTAGTGTTATCAATCGATTCTCTATAAAATTCATTTATCAAATTGCTTCTATTGGGTTAGACGTAGCAACATCAAATTTGACATAAATAAATATTATTCGACACAATAGAAAAATACTGTTGGTGTTCCCTGTCCCCAAACACCTCGTTGTAAGTGTTGCCAAGCCGTGTACAAAAATATATAATATGAACTACAAAGTGTAGAGACGTGGTTGCTTTATCGTTGAAGCCACCTTGGCTTGATATTATAATAACTTTCACTGCTCTATATCATCGTAATCAGACAGAATATGAAAGCTCGGAGGAAATTTCTGAAGAGTATCTCCTAGAACTTACCGAAAAATGTTAAGCTGGTATGATATCTGAAACGGTCGCAAGATGATGTTAAATGAGCTGTACAACACGGTACATTTATTGAAATTCAAAATATCTAAGTGCAGGAGCTTTTCTGCCAACGCCCACCGAAATTATTTTACCGGTCTAAATCAGGGCGTTTGACTGAGGATCGGGTAACCCAGCTTCAAATCCCGGCCAAGGCCGCTGTAGACTTTTCCCATGTCTGGCGATCTGAGGTGCACTCTCTCAAATTGAGTACCAGAGTGTCCTTATTGCGAAAGGAAAGATTATCAATTGTCCTAACACTTTAGAATTTGAGAAGTGAGGAAAACATATGTATACCATAACACCTGAGAGTAAATTGTGTTTGAAATTAAACGTTACGCTACTGCTCTTTTTCACTGGATTTTTGCAAGCAAGGAGAACGCTAAACGGAAGGGGGGATGCTGAAACACCAGAATCTACCTTAGCTCCCTAGTTTTAGCAGTACTCTTTATTTCACACAAATATCATAACTTAAGTCAACCCCCAACTTTCTAAAATGAAATAGCGTAGACCTCGAGCTTTCTATCTTGGTGCCGTCATCAGGGATTCCACCAGGATTTTCAATTTGGGGAGGTATAAAGTCAGAATTGGGAAGGTGTAAATGGAGGTTTGCACGGTTTCTACCGATTTTTGATTATAACAATTTTAACGTTGGGGAATACTGGAGAATTTTGGGGAGTGACTTCCCCACGGGGTGTTCTGGCAGGATCACTGGCCGCCAATGACGAGCGAACGAAGCTCTGTTATAAAAGTTAGGATATTAATTAAGTAATACTTCATTGTAATAACTTAATATCCCTTCCAAGGATTACGCCAGGATTTTCAGTTTTTCTGGGGTGGCGTAAAGTCAACACTTATGAGGGTGTAAGTGGTGTTTTGTGTGGGTTCTATCGATTTTTGAAAGCATTTTTTTTTTAATTGGGTGTGCACTCGAGGTTCTGGGGGCGACACCTCCACACGGGGGGATCTTGCGGAATCACTGACCCTTTCTAGTCTTTTTGTCAATGTAATTTCATATTTTTCCTATTTTGGCTAAGAATCATATTTTTCCCTTTTGGCTAAGATGTAATATGCAACGGTGGCTGAGGTAGGTTCTGTTAGGTTCCGATATTTTAGATAGCATCAAATAGGAAAAAGCGCCAGGTCCAAGAAGTGATTACAATGGAAAAGAGATCCGAACATTGCTGAAAAATACCCTTCTTAACAGCACGGTTGATAATCGAGGGTCCCGGGTTCGACTCCCGGCTGGGGCATGGATGTTTGTGGATTTTAGAGACTTTAACAACTAATGGACTCGAGACGGGCCAAAGCCATTAGTTTCTAAAATATCCCAAAATGCAAAATTTAACATTTTCTTAGCACGGTTGATAATGGCTCTTTATGTAATAAAAATAAATTCATGCTTTTTTCATTTTCTCCTCAGAACTTAGCTACGCTTCGTGACTTACAATTTCTTCCAGTACATTCCCCATGTAATTTTAGCAAATTTGAATACCAATCAGTGATTCTGCCAGATTCCCCCGGGGGGAATCCCCAAAAATTCTCGAGACCAGCCCGAACTTTAAAATGTTACCGTAAAAAACCGATAGATACCGTTGAAACTACTAAA
>JAGDQP010052128.1:2563-13859 GCA_022664845.1 Lepisma saccharinum | reverse complement strand
AATAAAAGACAGTGACGATCACAGTGAGAGCTTCGGCTCTCCTCTCCCAACCCGTCTGGTCAGCGTGGGAATAGTAGACCAACTCCTCCCTTCGGGGAGAGGCCTCATCCAGTAGTGGACTGAATATGGCTGTGATTTATTATTATTATTATTATATACATAAATTACAAGAAACAGATACGGCAACATGGAAAAACACAATAATATATAATAACTGACCGTTAGCCCTACTAGTAAGCCACCTGCCCACATTTTATACGTGATGCTTCCACTATTCATCCACAAGGATACAAGGAATGAACACTGATTAAATATTGATACAAATATTAACAACAGAAATACAACCACTAATATATTCCAAGCATACACACTCAAACACCCACCCCCACACACTTAATAATTATATCATTGTAATAAGAAAAGACGTAGTTCTAGTGATGTATCCAACCTGAAGGACACCTAGTAGATAATGCCAGACAACCGTATTTCAAACTGGTTTTCACCATAGTTACTCGATGTAGTAGGATGTGGTTGGTATGAGGTATTGTAGAGGAGTAGGGGAGGTGATTTTGGGCTGTGGTGTTCATAGAAATGATAGAACTAGATTGAAATTAATTATTGATTTAATTAATTATTTTTTAAAATAGTCATCCATGATTTTATAAGGGCCATGTTGTTGCCTGGTGTACGTGGCCGCGAAAC
Source organism: Lepisma saccharinum (assembly GCA_022664845.1). Lineage (NCBI taxonomy): Eukaryota > Metazoa > Arthropoda > Insecta > Zygentoma > Lepismatidae > Lepisma > Lepisma saccharinum. The sequence continues at coordinate 13,157 of JAGDQP010052128.1, read as the reverse complement.
CCGGTATGAAACCGTCGTGGCCCGTGAGGATCCCGAAAGCTTATAGAACGCGTCCTGGTAGCTTATATTTATTATAGAATTTTATTGAGGAATTAGATTTATTTCTAGGAGAGATCATCATTTTATTTTCACGGAGAATGGTTATACTTCATTCACCGTCATCGCGAAGCACACAGTTGATGTATCTTACATCTGGCGTTCGACTATTCTACTTTATCGTGCTTTAATGCTCAGAAGTAACATACTGCGCATTCGCAGAGTTGTTTGTGTTTTGCAGCTTCTGTGATTGGAATATTTTCTACTTGATACCTTAGTGCTGAAACTTGCCTTGGCTTTTCTTGGAATTTGAGTGTGCAGGTGTTCACAGGAATTTTCTTTCTATGAAGTGGACAATAAGTCGACGCGGAGCAAGATAGAACAACTTGTTTACTGCATTGTTAAGCTCATAACGTGTTTCTTGTTGTTTCGCACCGACGACGGAGGGGGAACAAGTTCTTTCTTATGTCTGCCGCTTAATTGACATCGGCGCCAGTTGAATGATATTTTTAAAACTTTAACAAACAGTCGACGCAGAGTTTTTGTTCTTTTGCATGCACCCTGATACTCGCTGAAATTTAACTATAGGTGCTTACAGAACCAGTTGGATCTTGTTACTTAGAAAATAGGTCATGACGTGTAAAGTTGATTTACTTTTAATTTTTTTGTGCACAGTTGTGCAGTGGCTATGATATTAGACACTATTAATAATATCACGTATTTCTACGAAGATTGAAGTGCGGATGAAGGTGATGGACCTTCGGCGGACAATGGAGGCTTATTTCCCCGTATTTTTCGCAGTGCATCTACCTCAAGTTTAGAGGTAGAATTTAATTCAGACAGTGGTGAAGGATATTATCCATCTAGCACTGAGGAAACTGATAGTAGTGTGCAGAACAGTGAAGTTTCATCTATGTTTCCTAGTAAAATTAAAAATTCATACGGATGTGTGAATTACACGATTACGAAAGTGTATTTTAGAAGCGATCGAAAATTGGGAATATAAAAACAATCGTCCCTTATTATGTGCTGAACGTTTCTATAATGTACTCAATTGCCAGAAACATCGTTGTGCTACACGATCTACAGATTAAGAAAGGTCTTTGAGGAGACGCACATATAGACTGATAATGGTTGCTGTGATATTTTTTATGTTTATCATGTCTATCTTTCGAAACATGTACATTTTAATAGTGTTGACATTTTTTAATATTTTCTTCGTAATTTACTTTTACTCAGAGTGGATGAAGTAAAGATAAATTTAATTGAGAAAGACGTCATTGCAGAACCAGATAGTGAGTGAATTTAATTTTTAGAACTTTGAATAAGTGAACTTACAGGAAATATATAAATAGTTAAGTGCTTATGTGATTGTGCACAATACTTAGTATTTACGTTAAGCTAAATTGATTTTATTCTTCACATAGATTTTTTAAAGTTTTCAATAGACCATGAGTGATATTTCACTATTGTTTCTTTTTACCATGTTTTATGCTGAAGACAAGTTGAATCTTGCTCTTTACGTAGGTGTTCAGTGACCTAGTTGAACTTTAAACCTTTAGTCTTCCTGTAACCATGGAACAGAAGGCAGTGAAAATACCATTGTTAACTTGCCATTTTCTTTGCCTGCAAAACCTTCCTGTGGATGTCGATTAAAATGGGTTGTCAACCTTGTATACTGAAATAGATTCGTAATTGGAACACTAAAGACATTCTGCTTTGTTACGCATGTGCATTTTGGAACAAGGATAAAAGTGGACATGAGTGTATGAGATATTTAATTTGTGGAACACCACTAAGTGAAGAGAACGATCTTCAGTTTTGAATGATAGTGTTTAGCGAGTGTTGTTAAATCCAAAGAATATAGATGAGATATTTGATTGTTATGTAAATGCTCATCCTGGATCTAATCATTTAAAAGCTAACTTTGATTCTGAACTTCTTTTTCTATTGAGAAACAAAATAGTGGAACTACGTGAACAACTACTCATGAAGAACATATTTGGTGCATTTACGAGTAAGATTATATTTGGCCAACTACAGTCTGTTGTGAAAGATGTATTTTAATTTTAGTGTCAGTTCAAGATGTGTTACCAAAATTTAATATAGTGCATTAAAAGACATATTTGTTATTACAGAGGAAACAGCGGAACGCGCTGTTTAATTATTATTGAAATTTGAAGGTGAAGTTCATGATGGGACCGTTACTTTTACCTCGAAAAAGTGAAAGCGACCCTTTATTGGACAATGAAAAATAAGTAGGTGATTGGTTTCCATCCGTAGCTGCAGGAATAAATTTGTAGCACTAGCAGGTAAACCAATCTCAGTTGATCATATCTTCGCAAAACCTATTGTGGTGTGATAAGAGTTCCTTATCAGACAGTTTTGTTTGTGCGATGCAGGAAGCAGAACGTGCCGCCTTAACTTTGGTGCATATTAAAAATAGATCTCCTAGTCCTGCCTTAGTGACTAGTTCTGATTGTCTTATTCAATCTTCAGTGGCAGTGAATAGTGGTTCCCAGAGTGAATCAAACTTTGTTTTTTCAAAACCCGTTGAAAGTTATTTACATAGTACATAAAATATTACTGAATCAAACTTTGCTTTTTCTCATGGTGATTTCCAGAATGAATGTTCACTAATTTTGAAAAATTCTTCTGAGTTTAACCCTCATGCTGCTAAAACTATTTTTTGTGAAAGTGATGGAAAACTTAACATTACGTCTTGTGAGTACGGGATTAATGTTATTGAAGAACTTTGTATCTGGGAAGCCATAAATAATTTTAATTGTCTTATTGCGTCTTTAATCTGTGCTACTAGTTTCTACAATATTCCTAATCAGTTAGCACATGCATGTCTCAGTTGGGACTTGAATGAAATTGAACGTAGGGATTTTTTTAATGATCGTACTTGGAACGCACTGCTTAAACCTACTAACTTTATGCAGATATATAATGCTTATTTAGCAAAACATGAAAATTGTGATGAATTTATAATAGTAACTTTTGAATGTTGAAAGCGAAACTTACTTGAACGTAAAGTGGGAGAGGTAAGAGATAAACTAATTTCAAAAGATATATGCTCTGAAAACACTGACTCTGTTATTTAAAATGCTAATGTGAAAAATGATGGTGTGTACTTTTTTCAATGCTTGTTTACTTTAGATTCATGCGTATTAGAATCAGTAAAAACTTATTTAGTTATTTTAAGAAGTTCAAATAGTGCAAAACGAATATAGAAGTATAGAGGATGTATATTAAGCATAACTTACCAGTGTATATATCAGTGGCATACTGGATCTGTTATATCAAAACATTTAACGAATCATGTAAGTGATCATAAAACATTTACTGATTATTATAATATTTATAGGAAACAAGGACATTTAACTATTTCAATGAATATGATTTTTAAGAAATGTAGAATTATTTTTCAAGATACAGAATTTATTGCACAACTAATTCCAACTATTATTGAACAACAATTTTCTTCACTAAAATTTAGTTTGTTCAAGACAATATATTATTGATACGCAAGCTTTTAAAATATGATCCCATGTTTTAACGTGTTCAAATTTTGCAGAGAAAAATTTTCTGAGTATTTAAATGAGGAATAATAAAAATTTCAAGTGATGCTACGTTAATGTACCATTGTATGGTAAAACTTCCAAGTGAAATGGTAGAATTAGCAACAGGCTATCAAAAACAGTGTGAATAGTTAACTGAAAATCTTTATGGATTATCATAGGGTGCATTAAATAGTTATTCTATAACTCATATTCGAAAAATAATTGCACAACTCTGCGAAGTTTGTGCATTATTATTTTGTAAAAGTACTGAAAAACTTTGACGCATCAGGATAGCTCGCAAATAATAAAAACTTTGTAATAGTAAAAATAATTAAGTTACTGAAAGAAAATAAGCAAAATAAAATTTTGATTAAGCAAAAATATTTCCTATTTACTAAACTTGAAATGTTAATTTCACAAAATAAAACTTTGTTTTGAAAGTTTTAAGAATAACTTAGTAGACAATAAAAACTTTATTAAAATAATTTTAGTACTTAGTTGTAAGTTTAGAAAAAAAGCATACTTCAATATTGTTAGATGTATATAGTTAAAAATTCTAAAAGTAATTTCACACTGATTCTTCATATTTACGTTGACATTTGAAAGATAACAACAATAATAATAATTAAGTTAGTTGAAACAAGTATTTTCATTTTAATCTTGGGATGGAGAATTAATGTTACTAATAACTAACTTGCTAAACGAAAATGGAAAATATGTGATCTATATATTTATTTAAGTTAAATAAAATAAAGGAAAAATATACAAAATATTATATTGTTTGACGATTTCAAGAAATTCCATAAAAAGAAAATTAATCTATATTTCACTTCATATTCATTAAATATAAATTAGTATATTATAATCCCTTTTTAATTTTAGATTGATAAAGTGTTTAAAATTGCATATAAATGCGTTGAACTATTTGAAACCTGAAGAACGAACCTTTATTAATAATTGATCTTTAATTTCTTCAGATTCCTTATTTACAATATATTTAAGCCATTCATTGAAGATTCTCTTCGTCTCTTCTGAATCCTCATGGCGTATACTACATTGTTCAAATATGCCTCTTGCTCGTTCTCCCATTATATACTACTTACTGCATGAACCCGTAAAATTATTTCTTGTTCCATTTTACATGCATAAAACTTGTTTTAGAAAATTGAAGAGACATCCAACACATAATAACACCTCCTGAGAGTTTACAGGATACTATTCCTTTATTGCCTTCAAATACAATTACCATCCATACAAGTTGGTGAATTATAACACCATCCTAAGTCAGTTGGAATACTCTCATTAAATGAAAAAATACTGAGAACTTCTCTAACAAGTACAGGTTGCTGTCCAGCATTAGATGAAAGCACACTAACAACTTCATTGAATACCATATCATCATTTAATAGAATGTTTGCTTTCCTTCAATTGAATCTTTATTACTTACTGCACTAGCAGCATCACCAGTAGTACTACTACTACTAGTAGTAGTAGTACTAGCGGAAACAGATAGCATAGATCCCTATTTCCCTTCAAGATTAGTAATGGACTGCTCATCTTCTTCCACGGTATAACAGTCGCAACTTTCTTACTTTCCATGACTATCCTACAAATAAAAAGGAATAAAACTTTAAGTTAAGAATCATTATTTTAATTTTAAGTTACAAAAATAGGATTACCTTATTTTAAATTTTTTGTTATAACTCAAACATAAACTATTTTTTATAACTTTCTAATATTGATTATTTAAAGAAAACGTTAATTTTTTAAAACGTTATTATTAAGTTAGAATAGTAACTTAAACAAGTGAAATCGCAATTCAAACTTTTTAAGAAAATATAGTTACTGAAGCAAGTTTCACTTTGTGAAATAGAAAACTAAGTTTTAGTTTTATATTTTATTTTTAATACACAGATTCGCTATGAACTTATTATTTTTTATTTAAACAAAGCATCAATAGAAGATGTTTCTGATTTGTTATTTTCTTGTCAAAATAGAATAACTCGTTTTGCACCTGTTGTGCTCGCGAGGAGGGAACAAGTTGTTTTAACCTGGAGTAAATATCTGCTTTTGAACAAAAGATCAAATATTATGTTTGACAGAGGAGTTAACAAAGAAGCTTGCAGGTGCACACGGAACATGCTAGGACTTGATTTCTTGAGGGATGCATGTGGTGAGGAAAACATGGCGGAAAAGCAATTTTGATCTCCGACTATTTCTAATAGTGCCTCGTTGTCAAGTTTAGAAGTGATATTTATATCAGATAGTGATAATGATGATTATTCTATTATAAATGTGTAGAAAGCTGTGGGGAACAACGAAATGACATGTTCTGCTATATCGCATAGTGAATATACGTCAATTGTAGGACTGGATTTTATTTCAGACACTGAAGATGAGATTTGCCATATTAGTGAGGAGGCAAATAATGATATTAGTGAATCTACATATACTGTACTCTGTCGTCATCCACATGTAAAAGGAACTGGATATGCTTCATGAAGAGTGTATTTACGAAGCTATCGAAAATTGGGAAAACAAAATTTTTCTTTGATTTTTGCAAAATGTTGTTATAAAGTCGCTAATCGAGACACACATGACTGTGTGATTCGTTCTGTAGCTGAAGAAAAGTGACGAGGCGTACATGCAGTGTTGATGGATCCTATTAACCTTTTAGAAATTTATAATTTTTATACATTAAAAAGTATTTTCATAATATCGAGACTTTTGAATATACTGTGCAGGCCTTACTTATAGTTAAAGTGAAGGATATCAGAGAAAAAACTAATTGCAAAGGATATTAATGCAATAATATAATATAACTTGATAGGGAATAATTGTGAAAATTAAAAATTATGTGATTGTTTGAAGAAATTTGAAGTTGCTGATAAAGTGAAGGTACATCTTTATTTGAACATGTGGAAGATTAAAATAGTGTAACGTTTCAAAAATTTTCCTATTAAGAAACTTGTAGTTGTTAAAATACTGTCTATGTATACTTTTTGATACATAAAGTTTTGTATATCTTTTCAGATTGAAAAAATAAAGTGAATATCAAAAATCCTACTCTTTGCTGAATTGACAAAAAATATTATTACTGAAATTCTGGAAATCATATAGAATATATAGTTTAAAGATTGAACGTCTTCCATAATATTCTAAAGGTGATAATTTTTATGTTGAAGGTTTTAAGAAACTTTTCTATTATTATTTGTAATAAAAATATAGTAAGGTGATCTATAAATACAAATCATGAAATAAATTTTTTAATTGCTACACATATTCTACTCAGAAAAATATATTCGTACATATATGTTGAAATAACTTTGAAATCTACTACACATATTGTACTTATAGAGAAAAAACGGATATTGCCCATATATAGTACTATGACCTGAAATTTTAAGAGATACACTTTTGAAGATGACTAAATCCTTATTATTATTATTATTATTATTAGTCAACGCTGTTAGAGGAAAATTCGTTTGAACACGATTAGATTTGTAAGAAAGTAGTAATTTTATTGAGTTTAGATTTGTAATGGGTTACTCAAACAAAACTTCATATACCTGGTAAGTGTATAATTTGGCGTCAGCCAAAAGTTAATCTTAGTGCTCCATGTATTGCAACGAAAACCGCTATACTTTTCGAGGTGAAAGTTTTGTTTTGAATTTTCTTTAATTTTGAAGTATTTTAAATTGTTTTCATATAGATCTATTATTTGCAAGTAATTTCATGCTTGTATAGCATGTTTGTATAGTGATTATGTTCCTAAAGTATAGCTATGCGTTTAAGATATAGAAAAATAACTTCTCCATGCATGAATGTTGGAAATGCGACCGGGTTTGGAGTTACTTACATTCAATGTAGCTGGTCGCGAAGCAGTTCCAACAAACAAAATGCGTTATTTTTACTAATGTTTACATGCGCCCAGGACAAGCATAGAATTAATCACTTCTCTCCACATCCTGTCCTCCCCCTATATTTTTTGCAAATCGTCACCCTTGATAAGAAGAGTTATAAAATTGCAATTACACCGTAAAGTGTCCCAATAACACCGATAAGTATCTCAATACCCTCGGGTGACGAAAATACACTTTCTATTGAATTAGAAATGTGAAACTCTGCATAAAGATTCATCTGAAGGATGGAATACAGGAAGAATTAAGAATACAATCACATGGTTTGGGACACCAATAATATCCTTAAATATCCCATTACACCCCGGGTATTGAGCAAGCACATCTCGTTTGGCTAGAAAGCTGAAATTTGGCGTCAAGATTCATGTGCAGGTTGAATGGATGAAAGTTACTCCGCTTAATGGAGAAATAAGTCCAAATTAACGTTTCGTTGTATTTACTCTTAAATGTGGATATAGTGTAAGCCCTTCGGTGGAAAGATTGCTAACCTTAACTTCATTTTCAAGTTTAACATTTTCTTTGTAATAGCTTAACTGAAAATGGGTAGAAACTGGCTAAAGTGTTTTTTGTCGGTGAACGTTCAACTTATTTTACGCTTAAAATTCGGTCATTTTCTGATCGAAGTGTAAGCTAACTGGCAATTTTGAGGTTACGTAGTTTTGTGGATGAAATTGAAGCCTAGGTTGGATATTCTTTAATCCAATAACAGGAGTAACGTTACTTGCGTGTCACTGAATGCTCCGCCATTTTGAGTGTCTATATTGCTTTTACACTGTAAACAGTAAACAGTTCACTGGTAGACCGAGAACGGCAAGGATTGCATTGACGGAAAGAGGGAATTAAGTTGGGCATAAATCTTTACGCTGTAGCAAACGTATCTCTCCTTTTTTTCACGAGACATTCCTCGTAGTAAAAACAAAAACATGTTACTGATTAATCTCCTTCGCAGTAAAATCCTAGCTATAAATATCACTCGGAAAGCCATGAGCACCAACTGCCTTCGTAGCGAAGTGGCGAGAGTATCTGACTAGTGCGTTAGCGGAACCTGCATCTAAACCCGTCTACATTAACTCTTTTTTTTTCTAATTTTTATAATTTTAAAGGAACATTACATTTTCTTCTTTTCTACTTTCAAAAAATACTCTGCTTCAACCGAAAACTGGCTGAATGTAAGTTAATCCAAACCACGTTATGTCTCCTATTTTTACAGTGTAACAAGAACAATTTAAAAACGGAATTATACCCAGGGCCCATAGCTACTAGGCCCATTAGGCTCAATCCTAGGGCCGAAACTTACATAGGGGCATACTTTACAAGGAAAAATTAGAAATCGCTATTTTAAACTCGAGAAGAAAAATATTTGGCAAAATACACTAAGAACCATGCAGGGGAGCGCCAAACGCCATCACCTTTGACCTGGGCGACCTCACAAACATAAATGACTTCAGATAATTTAAAGTTAGGTTAATTTACATTAGAAGTAGTAAAACAAACATCAATACTTATAATAGGAATATTATTTACTCCTATTTTTGCGTTTGTATACAGCAATTATAATTTTTAGTTAATGCTACGTCATCAATACCCCCGCCAAAGGGGAACAGGTATAATTTGTGTTGAAACGCTGCATATGCATAAAGTCGTTAATTTACATTTCTTGTACATGAGGAAACCTACCCTTTCCCTAACCTTTCGCAATGGGTAGGGTCCGCAATGGGTACGTACTTTGTGTCGAATTCTGCTGCCGACCATCCTAACTGAGGTTTCCCAGAGTTTCCTTCAGTTTCACCACACGAACCTTATAATGGTACCTTAACTAAGACATCGGCCGTTAGCCTCCCATACCCTATCTCCCGGTGTGATCCGAAGATTTTTCCTACAATTTTTCAAAAATATCCTACCCTGTCTTTTATGCCAGTAGAACAAATCTTATTTTTCTCTTTAACTTGATGTTATATCTTAAGATTCTCGAAGATGGTGTTTAACATTTCCTCAACAGATCCCAAGAAAAGTAGGTAGAGTATCATGTTGAGAAACCGCTGTAATTAAGAAATTCGAAAAGCTAAAATTGAATTCGCCAAAGGACTCCTCAACCACACATCACAACCAAGAGAACTTTGGTATAAGCTTAAACTTTTGAGAATCGGTGTTAAAACCAAAAACGTTCTTTTACCTCAAATACCATTAAACACTATTAACGATCAGTTGTGCTTGTGCTACACTTCAAAACTAGACACTATACATAAAATGAAAACATTACAAACTATCCAAACATCACCACCCCTAAAATATTATTTTAATATCCACCAAGCTACAGAACCGGATTTAATAAGAGCAATACAAAGAATCAAATCATCTGCCGTTGGAGCCGATGAACTATCCATTTTACTTATCAAAAAAATCTTTCCTATGTATTAGATGTTATTATGCATATCTTCAATTGCTCTATCACATATGGAGAATTTGCATCGGTCTGGAAGATGTCACACATTCGTCCGTTGCCTAAAACTTCGAACCCAATAACGACTGAAGACATATGTCCCATTAGTATCCTTCCTGCGCTTTCCAAGGCTCTAGAATATACTGTACACGCTCAATTAACACAATTTCTTCAAGTAAAGAGCATTCTAAACCCTTTCCAATCAGGATTTAGATCTCACTAAAGTACGTGCACAGGTCTAGTTAATATCACAAATGACATTCGTTCTGCTATGGATAATTGTCATATCACCGTACTATCCCTTCTTGACTTTAGTAAAGCATTCCAAACCATGACATTCTGACCGCTAAACTTTTTTCTTTCTATAACTTCGACCGTTAGCCCTATCATGGTTCAGTTCCTATCTCTCAAATAGAAAGCAAAGGATTATCACCAGCGACACACATTCAAACTGGATACCTGTTCCACGTAGTGTCCCACAAGGCAGTATTTTAAAACCGCTTCTATTCTCTCTGCATATATATGACCTGCCTAAAATATTCTAGCCAGCAATTATCACTTATATGCTGATGACGTTCAATGCTATATCTCGTCCGACCCATCGAGCATAGTTCACTCCAGTACTTAAAATC
>JAGDQP010052127.1:0-13859 GCA_022664845.1 Lepisma saccharinum | reverse complement strand
CAGGATACAGGTAAATAGGTTAATCTAAAATATTGTTTTAAACTTCTTTTTCACAGACGGGAATAACTAACTCCCGTTTAGATACATTTTCATACACTGATAATTTTAACTGCTATTGTTAACAAATATTTACATATAGTAACTATTGCTATCACTGTTACGGAATAAAAGCAGTTTTTCGCATTTGTAGGGCGAAATTTCTGTCAGTGGGTAGAAGGGGTAAAATGAATTTATTACTTAGACCGCCCCCTACATCGAGTTCATTGTGCATACATTTCTTGTAAATTTACATTCATTTGAAGGTTTCCATTGCGTTTTTCTTCATTTTCTGGTTGATTTCTCCATTCTTACGTCTCAACACATAAAAATGTGCAGACGTTTTTCCATACGTTTGAAGAAGGAAAAAGAACCACAATTTTTTTTAAATTTTACAGCAAAATAAATACTTGTAAACTGTCCGAGCAGTACGAAAGAATCAGAAGACCGTTTTGAATATTCTGTAGAATATTGTTTCCTTTCAATAAATATTAAACATATTATACAGTTTTTGTTAATTTCCCACAAAACAGCTTTTTGGATTTGTTTCTTTCTTCAAACTGACGATTCAATTGGAATTGACGAAAATAGAAACCAGGAATTTATTTTGTATATTTTGTGAGTACATATAAAACAGTGACGAATGCCAGTACACTCTGAATGAATTAAAATATATTATTACACTTGTATCTGGTCAAGAGGATGGCTGTCGTATACAAACAAACATCTTTAATAACATTTTAAAGATTGGATACTGGTTTCAAATGTTTGTGGGAGGGAAAATGTACTCTGCTTATCGGACACGGCTCATAAAATCATGTATCAGTGATATAATACAAGGAAAACTGCCCCTGTTACTGGACGGTTAAGGATAGTATTAAATGCAGCCAACATCAGAGGATACAGAGGTACCATGCTAGACATACAGAGGATGATGGCTTATAACTAAAGTATATAAACAGATTTAATTGATAGCAAATCTAACGGGCAAAACCTCATTTTAGGTCTTTGTGGAGAGTGTAATTTGATTTGATGCAGCTTGTAGAATTAAACACACAAGATGAATGTAATTGCTCCATGAACAATCTTATTAGTAACTATGAAAGGAGTGAATCGATGTGTATAAAACAAGTATAATTGATAAATTTTCATCCTAGTACTATTTACACGTCATTGTGATTGACAGCAGATCTAGGTAGAAAACTCAGATGGTGATCATCATCACATTTGATCCACCTAGGGTGAATTGAATTGGATTGGATTGAATTATGACCTTCAGGCATCTATGACTCCTACCGGAATAGGGTAGGGGAAAAGGATGAACTGTGAACCCGAATAGTTCTTTCTCCTTCCAACTTTTCATGCAATCCATTGTTTCAATTCACACTAACCTCAGTATGTTCGTAATTCTATTTCTAATGTTATAGTTTATCTTTCAAGTTATATCCAACTTAGAGCACACAATAAATCAAAACCAACCATTCTTCTTTTATTGTATGTCTAATAAATAAGTAATTAGTGAAGGTTAATGCATTCATTCCGCTACGTAAATTTTCACAAGATCCTGACAGTTTCTTTACAACGGTAATCGATTACCACATTCTGTTAGAAGATAATAAATATAACCTACAGCATTCAATTGACAATCCATCATCATTAAAGGTAAGCTATAATAAAAATTAAAATTACTAACTAAATTTAATTTCCAACTAATATGACTGACCTTATCGTAACAAATTGTATGAGGTTTTATTTGCTTTTCGTTAACAAAGAAATAGTTTAAATTTCACGTACCGTCTTTTATTTCACTACCCACATAACAATTTCAACCTGACTCAAAAGTTAATCAAGCTTACTTTGATAAGTGGAATGATGACTTGATGCAAGTTTAGCAATTTAAACCAAAACGTTTAAACAATACCGCATTAAGCCCTCTAGTTTACAGAAATCACGGTTGAAATATCCTTGCCAGGACAAGAAAGGAAAATAAATTGTACTCCTTACAAAAATAGAAACGTAATTCTGGGTAGGAATCGAACGAGGGTCATTGGCACACTAATCCGATCCTGTAGTCACTAGATCATGGAATCACACGCACGAGTTCGAATTCGAAGCATTGTTTATACTTAGCCCAAGTAATCAGATCGAAGGCACCTCTGGTAATTGGCGAAGATTAGACAACGTCGAAATAGGCGTGGCACGTGATGGAACTTCAGTGCACTGAGACGACAGTAAAAGTGCAAAAAAAATAATTAAAGTTTGAAAAGATTCATCGCATAGTTGCTGATTGTAACAAGCTTGAATTAGCTTCGTTATAACAACCAAACCACTTGTTTTTCCAAAAAGTGTATTTCTTGCTTGGTTATTGAGTTCTACACAATATCAAGCTTAACAAGCTCGACTAGTGACGGACAACCTTGTTGCAAGCTGGCATGCTATCTGCGTACATTATATATCACATGGAAAGTCAGTCAAAATACACTACCAATTCATCACTTATTTTAGGTGCCACTACACAGCAAATATATATTGTCATAATCGTCGACAGCTCACAACTGATAATGTGGTTAGGCACACAAAGGGAAAAGCATTCTTCGCGCGCTGTTCTGCGTCATTGCTACCTCAATAGCTAACACAGTAATGGTTCAACCACATTGATATATTGATCATTTTAAAGCTTATGAAACAGGCAACAACTTTTATTTGAAACAGGTTTTTGAGATTGTGAGTTTAAAACAAGCTACACCGTAGAAAGTGTAAATATTGAAAGCAAAATATCCTTATTTTGCGATTTGGATCTAAATTCCGGCAAAACCACCAGCAATAGCGCAACACGCATGATAACCAATTTTGTAGCCGGTCATCTACGAATTATAACAAGAAAAGAATCATATCGCTATGTCTTAGTTACGGAGATATAATACAATTTCTGGAAGTCTGTAAATTTGTACTTCGGAGGGATTGGGGGTTAGCAGAGGGGGTTTGGGCGGGGACTTTTGAGAAAATGCACCTCTAGTAATGATGTAACAACTGGCCAAAATTCAGCTTTCTCCTAATTATTCCCGACATTTTCCGTTTTTCCTTTATTTCGTGGGCTAATACCAAAGGTTGCAGTTCTTACAAGTATATATATATATATATATATATATATATATATATATATATATATAGGGTGTCCATAAAGTCCGATGCCACCCCGTGTATCGTCGAAACGACTGCGAATATGGTCAAACGCAATATCATGCCCTTCATTATCTTGAGGGGCTTGAATTTCGAGTTATAAAAGTTCCACCCCAGACCCCCCAAATGGGGTAAGGGTGGTCAACTTGAGAATTTCAAGTGGCAAACGGGGTCGAGTAATGTATGGTTTGAAAGGTCTCAACAAAAGAGATATTTTGCCGAAAGTTTCAAGTCGGCGGCGGGCATCCAAAATGGCGGCGGTCACATTTCGTGTCCATAAGTCCGTTGCCACACTGTGTATCTTCAAAACGACTGGGAATATAAAAAGCACACGCAAAAACACGTCCTTCATTATTTTAAGGAGCTAGAATTCTGAGCTATAAAAATTCCTTTCTGTGTCCCCGGGGGAGTAAATGGAGGTCAAGGTATATGTGAAAATGCCTAATGACCAAAGTGATCCAGTGATACCTAGTGTCAACCTTGTGTTTGACACAAGAAATAATTTGGGGAACGTTAGAATTTCAAATTGTTCAGTTTTCCAAATGGCAGTAAGATGAAGGTTTTAAAACGAAACTTCTATTCTTGACTCAGACAACAAGAGGTCTAGAAGTTACTGTATCTAACTGGTGTTGTCATGGTTCTTTTCGAAGTTCTAACGTACACACAAGTAAGCCACTATATTAGTCCATAGTTTTGTAATGCTAGGAACATTTCGAAACATTTTCTATTTCTTTAATTTTCTTTATGAGAATTTGCTGATGAATGAAAATGTATGTATGTATACTAGTTTAAAATAATCTTCCTCGTTTAGTCCGTTAAAAGCATTGCAATTAATCAGTACATGCTATAAAGTAAAAAAAACTCTAAGATTAAAAATAAACGTACGTTAATTGTATAAATGTAGGACATATTTTTTCAACGTGGACAATTTTAAGTATAGCAACTAAAGGAATGTAACCAAGTGTACGACTTAAAGAATATTAGTTCCTTCAGCTTACTACCAATCAATAAGGAAGTGTTAGGTTTGGTTAAAAGCAGATAATAGAATAAATTGTCGAATTAAGCACTCAAACAGCTACTGCCTTACAATGCATATATTCTCCTTCATACAAGAACTATAACCTCTAAAACTTTGCAACAAGTAAGCATGCATGTAGAAATTAACATTAAAGCAATTCTGTTCCAGACTAAAATACAATTGCATATTTATCTACGCACATATATCACACTGAAAACGACAAATAGCAATATTCCTGAACGATCAACAGGACGACACAGAATATTACCTTTGTATGAATAACTGCAAAACCTTATACCATCGCAAAAAATTTCCCACTTCTGGTGCACAAGACGAAACCATTTCTTATTATATTCACAAAGTGAACGAAGTATGGTGTTTTAGATGTTTGACGCACTTAATAACACATACAATCTTGGATTTTTTTACGTACAATCTTAGTTTGTACTTGCGCATACTGTATAAAGATGTAAATTGTATTATTTATTGATAATATGTGTATCAAATACTTCATGTTTAGAAGTTAGTGTGAACTCATCATTCGCAATATTTCCATATTTACAATTGTGTCCTACGAAGTTCTATTATTTATTTTCGATGTCATTATTTTGAAACGTGATGTTCTAGTTCTTCAAGTAGTCACTTTTATCAGCGTTACAATATGTTTAAAAATATTTTTGAAATGTTATTGTGGTATATAGTTTGCGCGATCTCTTACATAGCAAAACGTAACTAAAGTTATAGTATCAAGTGATAGTTATTGAAATGATAGAAAAACATTTTTTACAAAAAGTCGTTCATTCACCGAATAAGACAAAAATATTATTCGAATGAATAACATGATATGAAATGGTTGTACTTTGAAGAACGATTCAGATAATAGGTGCTAAATTTCGAAAACATAAAATAGCTGCATATTGTGCATACAATATATTGTAATGTGGAAAAAAGCTTGTAGAAAGTGTATAGCCATTTCTAAGATATAATTTATCAATTAGTGAAGCTGGCTCATAGTCAAACACAAGTTTCGAGAATGAATTATTTACAAGTTAACTGACAATTTAGCCAGAAAATAGAAGCATTTCTCTGTTTTGGGAATGAAAAATTTAAATGTTAATATAAATATGGACCCTCTAAGATTTTGGAACCATTCTATCTAATCATAAGATGTATCGAATTATAAATCAGGATAGATCATATATATTTCCGATACTTCCGTACTAGACCTAACAGAGTTATAATCAAACCTATGAAATCACTTCGAACCTTGTATCATATCTGTTGAAGAATCGGATTGTAGCGGGAAATTTTTCGAAATGGTTACATATAGGTTTCTGCAAAGCAAGTAATAAAATACCTTACTTTTCGTTTATAATTTCTTAATGCTTCCTTAAATTGAGCAGTAACTTCAATTAACTGCATTACATTGTTACAATCGGAAACCAAGTATATGCTTGATGTTTTCCATTGATGTTGAAAATGGATCAATATGATTTTTTATAGAATCCATCATTACTGGATAAAATTACTTTGTGATGTAGTAAAATCAGGGAGAGGAACCCCCTTCAAAAAGTTCATCGCTTCATTTTGTTTGTATAATCACTCTCTCACGTTCATAGTTCTTGGAATAACTTTTAGCTTCGCGTCATCTGGCTGTGCTGATGTTGACATTGATATCATAGTCTTCCAGCCGCACATCCACCACAGCAGCAGATGAAGTTCGATGTGGTCTTCTGGCAATCTCCAAGGTGTGCAATCACCAGGTCCAGCCACTGAGCCTGGGCTCGAGGAAGTCTACGTGTGCGAGTCTAGGCAGGGTTCTAAGAGAAACAATCATAGCGTCAAACGCTCTCTCAATCTTCAAATTGTAACACCGTATCTCTATTGCTTGAATCATCGCACAGTACCCACCCGTAACATGTTCTACGTTATCTTGTAACATTGCTCCGATGTGTTTCTGGAATCTTTAAGTAACCTTAATTATAAGTAGTGTATTAAAACTGAATTAGTGTTAAAGGAAGAACGCTCTTGATCAGATGCATTGCAGTATTTAGTAGAGTTTCATAGGATACCTTCATTCCACGTAATGAGCTGCAGTGTGTAAGGGTGTGAGCAATTCCACCAACCCACAATAAACCTTAGGAACTTAGTATTACCGTAAAACTACATGTATGTAAATTGAGTAGTGACCTTTCATAAATGCAATAGGACGATCATACAACGAATACGAATAGTTATGTAAGACCTGTGAAAGTTGTTGTTTGTGCTTATGATTTCACTTTGCTGTTAAGGGGATTCCATTTGTAATCAAGGTAGAGGGAGGAAGTAACGATGCATTGTATATCCGAGGTCGGCAGTGATATAAGAGTACTCTTTGCTGTCGTTGTCGGAAGTTGAACATAGTAACCTACCGCATGTAGCTACCAACGAGAAATAAAAGCGCTTGTAATTTTTTCTCCAAACCTAAATACTTCTTTTTACTTCTCACCAAGGCAATCTGCTCTCAAGAGAACGATAATACATGAATATTCGAGTTCCTCGGACCAGCCTAATTTTATCAGATCTGTTGTTGATTTGTAATTTTTTAACTAACATTTCGTCATATTTATACAGGTTTAGAATGGCTACCAACAGTCAAACAAACATTAAACTAAACCTTCAGGTTGTAAACCTTCGAAGATCATTCCTCAATCGTTCAATATGGTCTATCGCTTTCCGATTCTGGTTGTGCTTGTAGGAATATGTTAAACATAAAAGATTTCTATTTTAGTATACAGTACTTACCCGTACTATCCCTGGTATTAATGTATGTCAATGTTAATTTCACCTATATATCTTTGGATTCTTTTACCTTATTTATTAGTCAATATATATGCCCAAGTGCTATTTATAAGTGTTATAAATGGAGAGTAGTATGAGAAGGTGGACGTGTGTAAAAAGGAAGTCAACCACGATCTTGATTTAAGATTACATACCGGTGTCGTAGGATATGTGTACTAACAGAGATTTGCACCTGGGGCACACATATCCTAGGATATGTGTACCCCCTTTTCCATTGTCAGTAACATCAAACGAAAAGAGAAGCTTTCTACAAATAGGCCGAATTTGATTACATAATACAAATATTAACAACAAAAACACTCAATATTTGGGTACAGATATCCTAGGATACCCGATACCAACATCTGGGGATACACATACCTTACGACACCGGCATTCCTGATGTGACTGAGAAAGAATCTGAATAAAACTGGCAGGATTGCCAGCCGTTGGGCACGAATCCAAGAACTTCCGAATGCGAAACGAACGTTCTACCAAGTGAACCACCATCAATCAGTATGGTTTTTGATCTATTTTCAAGCGATATTTCTATGAATTGGGAGTGCTCAAGTGGAAAGAAACCCTAACATAAAATAATCATTTATGTTTTGTACTCCCCATTATAACTTACAAAATATTTCCTTGTAACAATTTACTTACTAGTACTGAAGCAATGAAGTAAAGTTAATATTGAGCAGTCTATTTATATTCCCCAACGTCTGAGCAAAATTTGTTATTTTTGTACTTCAAAAATTATATTATTGTAAAGTGGTTATCAGCAATGAGTAGAAACAAGATCTATAAACGAATATTAATATGTATATCTCATGTCTAACTAAAAATGCCATTATTATTAAAAAATAGCTTGCTTAAGATGGTATAACATGTTCAAGAAAGTGCAAAGACCCAAGCAGAAACATACGTTTTGTTACAAAGCCTAAACATATACCGCTATTCTGTTAGAAACTATAAATAAAGACCTGAATTGCAAAGCATCCCAAGTCCACCAGAGGAGGAACAAAAACAATCGAAAATCTTCTTATGTTATCTTATTCAGCGGAATTTATTTTGTGTAAAAAGGGAGTTTATGTGGTGGGATTAGGATGTAATATCTATGCTAGAGGACAGCCCTTGGGTCATAGATATGGACGAAGAGAAAAGTGCATATACAAAAAAAGTGGACTCGTAAATTTTATAGTTCATGTTTTCAATTGAAAATCCTCCCAAGTCCACTATTTGCATTTTTTCTGTTCGTCGGTATCTATGTTCCAAGGACTATCCACTTGCGTAAATATTACTTCGTAGTCTCACCACAGAAACCCTTTTCAACACAACATAATTTCCGCTAAATATGATAACATACGAAGACCTTGGACTGTTTTTCGTTCCTCTTGAAAAATATACTCCTCTGGATTTGGGATGTTTCTCAATTCAGGTCTTCAAATAATATGATTTTGTTATAATTATAGAACTATTTGAATACACTTTTGTAATATGGTTTGAAATATTCCTTTAATGAATAAAGAGTCCGCTACAACATTCAAATTAACTAATTCCATTTACATTTCTTTCTTTTTATTAAATACTAAGCTAGAAGAAGAAGATCAAATTTTGTGCGATGAAATATCAACGCTTTTGATAAGTGTATTGATTTTTATTTAAATTTGGTTGTAATATGTAATCTAATAAGAAGCAAAGATATTACAATATTATACTGAATATCATCCATGTAAAAATTTGGATAGAGCAAGTGCCGATCACTAAAATGCTAAAAAGGTCACAAACCTGATATGAAAGCTCCTCTCGCCGAAAGTTGCCCATCCCTGCTGTACAAGATTACAATGGCTATATCTTAAGCTACACAAAATTGAAATACCACCAAGAAGTATGCGTACGTGCAACTCTTAAAATGTGTAGTTATGATACGTAAAGAGGATTACACCAATGACACTCAACCAAATTCCCAAAATATTTTATATCCCCACCCGAAACGACATTGTAGAAACACTTACGTGTAAGTTATATGAAATTAATGTGTGCATTTAGCTTTATTGTTAGTGATTACATTAGTTATTCGGGTACGTTAGATACCTTTTAAGGAGAAAGCGTTCTCATCGGGTGTGTACCACACTCGGTTATGTGTCCGAGCTGCTCCTCAATATCAGAATGTAGGCGACTGCCAAAAGGTAATAAACACCTTCGTTTTTTTATTGTTTTGGGTAGTTGGTGTTCTGATATTGGAAATATTCCTAACCTTCTTCAAGTGTGTTTTGTGGCACTTTGTAACCGCCCCATTCCGTGTCGTTACATACACAATGATACTAGTTTATATCCATCTCGCGAGCCACGTTTGTTTAAAAGTAAATGCAGTTTTTATTTCTTCTTGGTCTCTGCTGTCTACATACATGACTGGAAATTCCAACCATGAACACAATTATTTCCCTCTGTTTATCAACATGGACCATAAAGTTAAGTTATATTTTCCTGTACATTTAGGCTTGTTCTAATGATAAGAGTGACTGTTGATCTGCAATGGCACTCAACATGTTAATTCATGATCCACTAAGATGTACTTTGTCCCACGTGAACTACAATATTCGCCTCAGCAGACCTGATGTGGAAGTTCCTCTCGTCCGAAGTTACATATGCGTGTTTGCAATATTACAACTGTTATATCTTAAGCTACGGAAAATTGAAATATCACCAAGAAACATACGTACGTACTATTCATAATACATTTGTTTATGAAACGTAAAGAGAAAATCCATCACTGATATCTTCGTCGATGTCATTGACTGTCTCATTACTGTAATTAGTCTACAAATCATCATTCTTGAAATAACTGTTTCCCTTGTATTGTTTTCGGGATTAATAAGACCACACACTTCAACACATGTTAAGGTACATCTAAAATACGCGTGAGAGATAACACAGATAATACAATTTAATAGTACAGGAAAAGAAGGAAGTATGTACAACTTAAAAAAATGTGTTTGGACTCGTATCAAATACTAAATATTAACATCTGAAAGCTAAGATATTTCAGTCCAAAAGCGCAAATATTATACAATTTATAGCAGGTTTTATAATATTTAATACATGTCAGTAAAAGGAGGAGTTAACCTTTAAAATGCTTATCTCAAGAAAGAATTTCTCGAACCTCCCCTTCTTTCCTGTACCCTTCAAGTTTATAACTTGTTTTTACCTTGAAGATACATTTCTAAAATAAAAACGGAAGTTGCTATCGTTAAACCTATTGTGAGAATAACAAAGCAGGATAGGAGATGACTAATTGTTAATGAAATATGTCCACGTGTGCAAGACTTTCTGAAATTATTCTCTTTCATTTTACGTATTACGTCATTACGCCATTTGGTAACTAAGTCACCTTCTACACTTCTCATGATAATACTATTCAATATTTCAATATAAGGAGAGCTCTTAGACACACAAAATGAATTTATAATCAAACCGACACTTTCTTCACTTACATACGTGTCATTACATCCTTCTGAATACCCAAAAAGAGAATATAAATAATTTACATACGTCGTTGTAGCTACGAAAGCAGCATTTCTATTTGTTTGAAATTCCTTAATAGCTGCATCCTGAGGTGCTGGCCCAAGTGCATTTTGATACAATGTTCTAAGTGAAGGATTGTCGCTCGTTTTAAATCGCGTGAGCAATACGTCATTTGTGACTAATTTTACTCTGGCATCAACTGCATCCTCAAATGTTCTGATTTGTGGGTAGTACTTGGGAACAGTGAGGTAAGTTAGTAATAACCCTTGATACAATGACGAAATAATAAGTGAAAAGTAGACCCATAACGAAAATAAATATCTCTGTGAAAGCTTTGTTGGTTGAGGAACTGATATTTGTAGTAAAATGGAAAAAAAGGTGAAGAGTGTTTCTCACAGAATCCGGGGGATAAGAATTGGCACGTCTAACGCAAATCACAGTCAGATCAACTGCAATGAACACTCCAAGAATCGTTACCCAAGTCTCCGGCAGGAATGGAAGATATATATTCAGCCACTTTGGTAAAGAACTTGATTTATGAAATAAAATAAGCAGAGATGAAACTGCTATTGGATGAAGAAAGTTGAATGACTGATATCTTTCGTGGGTAATTATCATAGGTAGAACAACTAATTCTGCACGACCATCATGTAAGGCACCTAAAGAAGAGGTCCATGTTCCATTTGGGAGTCGTCGCATCATTCCACTGTTTATGTAAGAAACTACTGGAGAAAAATGTACCTTGTTAGCCATTGTTTCCAATAGTTGACCCATATATCCTCTGAATATAAATTTATGATTTTCAGTTCTTTCAAGGGTTACAAAGTGCATGTAGTTTTCATGTGTAGCTATTAATATAGGATGATGATTTAAGGATTTAAGTTCAAAGGAATTATTGCTTTTAGTTCCATGGAAGCTGTATAATTTCCGTTATCAAGATAAAGTTGAGTGGTCCTGTTTATAAAAGGGTATAACCACAGCAACATGGCAAATCACTCCAGCTAGCATTTTCCTAGCTGATAGTGACTGTACACATTTTGTTTCCAGAAAGAGAACTACATTGAGTACTTTTTCCGACCAAGTAATATCGAAAATTATTTTGGTAATGTTGTCAATGTTTAGAACAAGTGGGATATATAATATCACAAATATTGTATTAGAATTCCAGGAATGAGATTTTCTTCCGGCTTGTATAATATTTCGCAGTGTGGAGATTTTGTGTAAGAGTATTAATATTCCATTGGTTTCACCAGAACGATAGAAAGCTTCGAGAGCTATTTTAGTATTGACTGAATCTTCACCCTCTGATAATCTGAATATGCTAATTGCAGCACGATCACTCATCTTTTTTAAGAGTTGTTCATTCAGTGTTGTATTTCCTTCGACAATTATGGTGGATGATGGTTCGATAGGAAGATATTTCACACATGAAAGCAAATGTGAACTCTCCAAGATGTTTCTGTTTTTCGATAGTACAATATTTTTCAAACTTCCAATGATCTTTGAGCTGTTGCTCAATCCATGAAAAACAGCAGTAAATATAACCAAATATATTTCAATATTCATTTCATATCTGGTGTATAATTCCTGAAAAAAGAAAATATAAAATATGTTAATAAAGTTCCATGAAACTAATGAGACTACAGAATTGAATAATCACTCATTATCATTCGCTGAGTGCATGAATTTTAATCCGTTTGAATGTATGTCATTGCGCTTTTGGATGATGGACATTGAATTCATCTGGTTAAACAAACTTGGAAAAGTAAATAAGTTTACGCTACATAATAAGTTTGAACGGTAATAAAATTCAACTACAAAATAAGACATACATGATACACGAGCGATACACGGCTATATGCTTCTTAAATACGTATATTTCCTCCTTATTAGATAATAAAACGAAGTGTGATCGCTGGAGGAATCAATGTATGCACTTCAATGTATGCACATAATTGGCAAATATGTTTTCCATTAGCTTAGCCACTAATAACTTTTTTGAAAATAGGTAAGAGTGGAAAAGTTGTGGTTACCAGTGAATAATTACGCAATAAAATCATTTTGGCTAAGGACAAAATTTTATGCTTGAGGACTTTCTTCAATACTTCAAATTTTCCCTAAAATTTCAAAATGTTTCAAGTTTTTTAAATGTTGATAATAACGTTAATTTCGTAACTATTATTAATAATTCGTCTAAAATAAAGAAGACATACTGTGGGAAAATACACATCAGAAGTCCATTGTCGGACGCAAATAGTCTGGTAAATATGCTGACAAAAAGTATTTTTGCCAAACATGCATAAGAGGCTCTACTTTTACGCATTACGTCGTTCGTCGTTTGTTGTATGAGATATAATAACGTTAGAAAAATAAATAAAACTTCTTTCCCTAGCAATTTGTTATTTATCTCTAATATCTATAAACGAAACGTGATCAAAAAGGCACTTTTACGCAGATAATTAATAACTTTCTATCCCGCTTCTAGATACTCTACGTTGCTCTATCTTAGTTGTATTAGCCAGCCGCATTTTCGTTCTTGCACTGCTTGAAATCTGTCTCTCTCTCTCCATCCCACTCACTCTTTTTATAGTTTTAAACATTTGTTTCTGTACTCAAGTTCGCTCTCAACTCAAATTGCAAGCTCATTGCATCAGTTTGGTGTAAACATTGAATGCGTGCACGTGTGTATGCTTATTGCAGTCGAGAATTGTAAACATTACAGTGATCTCAGCTGTTATTATGAGCGAATTTTCGCGGTATGTACACTTAAATTTGCTTTGTCTCCCTAAAGAACTAAGTGGCAGCTGGCTAACAGCACGCTGCGAAGTACTTAGACAATATTTCTTCCTTTTCCAAATTAAGAAAGCAGAGAAAAGTAGTAAAGTAGCAGTGAAGTATCAAAAGAGGTGGCATGGCGAGTAGGAGAAATATGGATCAGCGCTTCTATTCCTACTGTAACTTTAAGATCAATGAAAGATCAAAGATTAGATTAAATACCAAACTTTGAATAAATCTTTTAAGAGGGATAAGAACCAAATTGTATTCCAAGCAAGAATATGTACATTTCAACAAATAGGTGAGACCTTGTTTGATGTAGCAGCGAAGACATAAAATGTTAATTTCTTGCTCCAAAAACGTGCCTAGCCTTGAGAAAACATTTTCACATGATCAGCGCTGAAGTAGAAAGATGGTTAATGTGCCAATAGACAATAAAATGACAATAGACAATAATGACAAATTCACCCTAAACAAAGAAAATGAAGAATTCTGTGTGTCATAAATA
>JAGDQP010052125.1:0-13859 GCA_022664845.1 Lepisma saccharinum | reverse complement strand
AAAAAGCATGCACTCACTTGCAGTATGCTCTTCCATGCAGTCGTCTTTCTGCTGGATCCATGCTTGAAAAATGGATGCCACTGACAAGGACAAACACTGAAGCTAAGGAAAAAGCATGCAATATATAAAGCGTGCTTTGCAAAAGCTAATATATACGTCAAACATATAAAAATATCCATTTATGCAGCAAGCTAAACACAAACACATATGCCAAGAAATGAATTTTTTTAATCGTTCTACTATTATCAAACTAAAATTTTGGTACAACCAATACAGTAAAGAACTTTTTAAAAAAGCAGCTGTTTAAAATTTCCATATACACAGAAGCTGCATTTGATTCATGCTCATAATTACTCTAAGTCTTCAAATTCTTCAATATGCACTACAAAATCACTAGAGTTAGTTGTTCAAACAAAAATATAAAGCTGAGAAACAGTGATCGTCAGAATTGGGAAATTAAGTACAGTACGGTATAATCTGATATTTTGTTCATTTATTCATGATCATATTCTGGAATTTATAGAATTTCTAATATTATTTAAAGACTACAAACAAAAATGGTTAATATGTTTCGATTATGGCAAAATAGTTTAATGATTTTGTTGTAAAGTGAAAGTAATTAATGATTACTGTTCTTCCCTGAGGCAGGTCTGTGACCCGAAGGTCACTGGGCAAGATGAATCGATGGTGACTTACCACTGCCTTCCATCATATGTAAATAACATCCTACATAGTATTAAATGAATCCCGAATTGTGTTCGCACCAAGGACCAAATCCGGGCCCACAAGACAACGAGTGTAACCACTTATATACCCGAGACGCACACGTAATTACAAAATTTCAATTGTAATAATTCTAATTTTTTAAGTAACATTATCATTCACCTTACTACAAATAACCGTAAACTTATAATTTTTTTGTGTATGTTAATGTTTAAAATTCACAAATTAACACCGATGGTTTTCTGTAGATGTACGTTCTTTCAAGAAATCACATAATCATGCATAATTAAAAACAAACTTTTTTTTTTTAGAAAATAGTGCTCAATTTGTCGTCGAATATTCCATGTAATTTGAAGGTAACTATTAGATACACACGTACTTGTAGAACCAGCATAACGAGCCTGTAGGGGAAACAGCATGCTAAAGCTGTCTTATATCTCGGACTTTAAAGTATCCCAAATATAACGCATGACAAAAGCAAGGCAAATTATGTCTGTATAAATGTATTTCATGCTTATTAATTTTAAAGTTGCGTCACTAACCTTGAGGTGATGTTTGAATTTGAAGGCTTTCTCACATTCGGGGCACTTGAATTTCCGCAAAACGGCGCTCTCGTCATGACTTATCATGTGGCGCTGCAATCGATAAACATTTGCAAAAGTCTTGTTGCAAACCTTACATGACTGTAATGAAAAACAGAAATAAAATGCTAAACATGTTTCATCGTCATACGGAAGTTCCCGGTTTAAAAGGGTTAACATTTTATCAAGTAAGAAAACACAATCTTGTTGAATTAATTACATAAATAAGTGTTTAGAGATTAATTTACTAACAAAATACATACGCAATTATTACACACAACAAAATAATTTACTCACAAGCCTCCAGTTTCAAATCGATGAATTTGGGAGCAATTACAATCTTGGAAATTACATTTAATAAATCATTTTACCTGGTTTTGTTTTCGTATAAAGTTATTTCATGCCTCTCGTTCATCTATTGTAGAAAGAAGTTTACAACACTTATAACAATATTAATCACGTGATTAAATAAAGTAATATTTCTAATAAGAACGAAAAAGATCAAAGGATCTAGAGATCTCAACGAAACGTTACACAGACATACAAATAATAAACATATTGGGGTACGATAATTCACAAATATGGAAAAGCAACCAACAACATGGGAAAATGGGAATAATGCTTTCAAGGATACTTGCTCTTTTAAAATTACACTAAAAAAATAAGATAAATAATTTTATTACCTACGGGCTAGTCGACCCTAAGCTTGAAATCTGAATTTGAATTTCATTTATAGCCATATTAGGCAACAATGGCTCAGGCCTTATTAACTTTGAATCCCAAGTGGGAAAGCCAACGTGATCAAGATAAACAAAAGAAAAAAAGTGGTAGGCATTTCCGACTGGGAATTCCTCTAATAATTCTATAAATACGAACAAATTTAGACCTGCTGTTGGATACAATAAACAAGTTAGCATCCGGAAATAATCCTAAGGAAACAGTTAGATGCAGGACCAATGTCTTAAAAAAAATGGAGGGAGGGGGGTTGATTCGTCCGGTTTTTCCTATCAACCATTTAGTTTTTTCATGCTATTTATACCCTATTATAAATAAAACCAGATATTTTCATTGTTTTGTTTCTTAAGTGCAAGTGTCTTTAACAGGAAACGACGTAAATTGGTTCTAACATGAGAAAATTTACGTCATCAACCATCTTGCTCTGTGATAACAAAACGGAAGGGTTATTATCGTCAAGAGAGCGACAAAGGTACTCCTACGATTTCATATCCTCTGAGTTCATAGCAACGTGATTTCCTCTCATTGCGGAACTGAGTCAAGAATTATCAGAACGACTTTCCTGAGGGGCAAACATACGCGCAAACACCATACCCACTCCTATACGTGCTTGCCTAAATTTTAAAAATGGAAAGATTTCAACCAAATGAATAACCATATTGACCATACTCGTAGATACAAATTTGTTCAAAGAATGTTAATTTTATTTCTCTATTTGAACGAGTGTTTCTACCATTGACCTCTATCTAAAAACGACACTGGACAGATCGATGTAATTAAAACTTTAAAGATTATGTGCAGCCAGAGATCGCAAGGGACAGTTAATCTCGATCGTCCATTTCCAGATTAATCCAATATGGACCAAGTTCTTTACGTTTGTTATCGCTGTGCGGCCCGTTCTTTAATTCTTGCAACAAAATATGTAAATATTATTTACACGGGACGTACAGAAAGAACAATTATAAAAAAACTGAGAGAGACAATCACTCCAGTATCGTTACGTAAAGCTCGAGTGTTTCTACCATTGTTCGTGAAATTCAAAACATTAAACGCAATTCAAATTGAGAAAAAAAAATATTTACGCGAAAATATTCTAATGCTATTGCCAAGAATCGAACTCGGGCTCGCTGGTAGCTTGGTACGCTATGAAGAGCACCACGACGACTTCTTGTCCGAATAACGAAGCATATTGTAACTTGCAATCATATCACCAAAACAACGGAAGTACACAATATCAGTTCATTGAACGTACAAGAATTTTAATCAAAATTGTTCAGTATTGCTACTACACAAAATACTAAATTCCATAGTAGCAGAAAAAATGTATTTAAATGTTCTTTCGAAGACGAAGATCCACCACGTTTCTTTATTCAATATCGTTTGCGTTTGCTTCCTCCAAATTTAATTTGTTTGAAGTTTTCCTAAAGGTTACTTTATATTCCTTACAGAAAGTGTAAACAACCACCACTTTCTACATTGTTCATTTGTTTTCGAAGATAGCCAACCATAGCTGACTCCACATGGTCCAGTAACTTTCTAATAATAATAATAATAATAATAATAATAATAATAATAATAATAATAAACAGCCATCATTCAGTTTTCAGAAGAAAAAAAATAGAAGCCTCAAGCGACACTTGAACACGGGTTGTTCAGTTAGAAATTCAGCGTCTTACTGACTGGACTGGACTGCCAGTGATAAAGCATTAGATAAAAACAGGATAAAGAGTCAGAAATACGTTACCGGAAAATATAAACAAAGTTAATCCCACGATTTACGCCATGTTTTAATAACTTTTTTCTATTTGTCGATTAGCGATTGCAATTTCCATTCACTAAGAATATTTAGAATATTTCCCATTTCTTTAAAATAGGTGATCAAAATGTCGGCAGCAAAGACTTGATCAGAATTGCATGGTTGTACAGTTTTCTCTTTCTGCGCATATGCGAATCTCACACAAATGAAAATTGAGTACAATACCACAAAAAGATCTCTGTATTTTTCAAGATTACGACAAACACTAAAATATATCTGAAACATTACTCAATATATCAATGCACTTTTCCAAAATGTTTAATATTGCACAGAATGAAGATATACAGATAATAAAAAGAAAGTGTAATTTTATTTCTTGTGCTTTCAAGCTTCGGACTGAAAAATAGCTTTGAGTTCCTTCAACAGCAAAAGAGATTAAGCAGCTCTCAGTTAATGAGAGCGTGATGTAGTAGGTAGCACTGTAAAGTTCGGATTAGTGTGATCTCAGATCTTATTGTTCTAGACAGACAAAAGGCAAAACATCTCCAGTCCGGGCTCCAGTGCTTACGGTCGTGGATTTCTCAAACGGTCCTGGAAAGACAAACACGTTCTAGTCCTGCTACCTGCCATCCTAATTTGAGTTTTATGCAGTGTTTTCCTCAGTTTGACTAGGCGAATGTGGAAGAGTACATAGACCCTGGCAGCTATTTTTACAATCATTGCCCCCTTAAACAGTGTTAGCCGAGGGACGTCATCCTTAGATATGTGATGAACTTCGGCCACAGCTCTCTGTCTAGCTTATAGAAAATCAGTAAATTAGTTACCGGCGATTAAAGAATGAGAACAAAGGTGCTGGCTTAAAGGACTACTAAAAAGACGTAAAATATACAAAGAAGGAAAGATTACCCAATGTTTTCTGATCGGATTTTATTGTAATTAAAATAATTTAAGGAAGACTAACCGTAAGTTCATTTTGAAATTATCACTTATTTGTTCATGTACGCAATCCGAAAAATTATAATGCTTTTTAAACTTTATGTTTTTAAACCATTCTAGTAACAAATGCCTTCGGCCTATCCACAAACATCTATGTCTCAGTCGGGATTCGAACCAACATACTTGAGACGTTACCCGGACGCCTCCGACGACCCGACTGCCATACTCGGTTCAAATATATGCAAGTTTTCTGGACATGTCTCAAAATATCGTTTAGACTGCATTTCACAAAACTGAGTCAATAAGTGTCATCTAACTAAAAGACGAAAATTTCTACTAAAGAAGATAAAAGTTTATATTATACGTCAAGGACACTGACTATTTTCTCTTTATTCTTTTTTAAAATAAGTAATAAAAATGCTTTTTGAAAAGTGCATATAAATCAGGCTGCATATATATCTAGATGAGAACGAGAAGTCAATCGATAAAACTAATGTATTTATCCTTTCCGCCAGCACACAAGAGACAGAAATGAACATATAGGAAGAAGCAGGGCAGCTTTAATATAGCGGGGCAAAGAGACATGTTTCATTTTCCGTAAGCGCACATATAAGAAATACATTGTATCGTAACCTTGTTTTATACAACCACAGGGGAAACGAATAGCTCCGTCCCGAACTTCTCCACTTTATCAACAGAGGTCAGGGGATGACAACTTTACCTCTTTTTTTTTCTTTTTAGAACTCCGTTTCCGATTCCTCGATCATGGCCTAGAAGAATTCCGGAAACAAGGCTACTTCCCGGAAACTCCGGGCCGCTGGATACGCTATTCTGGTGAAAACCAGGCGTCATGGGCTGTGTATTCTCTTGGTACAGGAAAAGTCTGATACATGGTGACCGGAGGAAGAAAAAATCTCAATAGAGATGTCGCCAGAGAATGAATTCTGGGCACATGCATTGCTTTTGTATGTCTCACAGAAAAGTTGTACGCGAAAGAGGGAGGAAATTGTGGTGGAATGAGACGGTAGAAGAACACGAAGGGAGGAAAGTGATCCTACATAACCTCGTCGCACTTTCATGAGATAAGAAAGCAAGTCCAAGTTTCGACGTACGTACCAAACATCACTGAATTAATACATGGGTGTTTTCTGTTGGTGTGTGTGTGTCATTTAATTCTAGTAGTTTTAAACAGACTTTGAAAACAATGCACATTCCATGCATTTGATAACTTTTGTCAACTGAAACTACTGAAAAAACTGTACACAAATTGTTCTGAAGATTACAGAAGGTGTATTGAATTAAGAATGCGGCTCATCCGACCACTTTTAGCACTATAACTATACGAATACTTCTACAGCATTATTAATGCACTTTTTCAGCACAAAATTTGATCATTATAACACTTTCTATACGCTTTGTTTCACACTATCTCAAGAGCGGGTAATGTTAAGACTTTTAATTAATGAATCTTTTACATATCTTATAGCAATATAATTGCCTAAATTTATGCAAATGGACAGACACTAAGAAGGCGGAGGGAGGGGGGATTAAACCAATCTCACAGTGCCACTGATGGCGACACTGAAATCGCCTGCATAATCAAATTCGTGGTACCTGAATATTTACTTTAACGTATACGTTTATTGATTACAGTTCATTAAATTAACTTTGTATGTACGAATAAGAAGAATTGATTTCTCATTATTATGTACATTTATTTCGAAATTTAGAGAAATACTACCCCTGTTCCCTCCCCACTGCTCCAGGCACCTACACAAACATTTCTTTTTCGGATATTGTTCAGACGCTTGCTAGCGTCCAAGGTGGTTTTAGGGAAGGATGTATTTCATATTGCGTCTAAAATTATACTAATTTTACACGGGTACATTCCTGCTCTGTTTTCTTGTTCCGTTTCTTAACTATATAATGTGAAATTTATTTTTCTTATACTAAATGTACTGTAGTTGTATATGATTTAAATGTCGTTTATGATTGAATTTCAGACAGCATGGGATTAGAGTTACCCTCACTTTTTCATAGAACTTCTTCAAAGTTTAGCGAAAATGGTAAGAATATTCAACGTGGCTCGGGTGGTAAAGGGGGAGGCTATTTACCTAGGCTGCTCCGGTTCTATCCAAATTGGTGGCAACATTTTTTTATTGGTTACCAAAGCTGTTTATTGACGCTATCTATCTGGTGTGAAATTGTACGACAGTGAGTGCAGCTGAGTTCATCAGGACATATTGTGAACGAATTATTATTATTTTACTGCTGTTGATGATGCATTGTTATTCTCACTCGAAGTAGAGTATTTCCTTTGTTATTTTGAAAGCACAAAAGCTAAGATTTCCATGCCAGCGCTTGGTTGCAATTCTCTTCTTTTAGTAGTACGGCGTAAGTCGTGGATTTGCCTATGACATGCTCGAAGTAAAAATAGTTACAAATGCAACGATGCGGTCAGCATAACTTTCGCATGCAAAATTAACAATTAATAGCTAAATTTCATTTTAAAAGAACTTACACAGAATCTATAACTATAACAGAGGATTTTATTATTTTGGAAAGACTCGTGAAATCACACAAAACACTACATTTGTCATATTTCATTTGTTTTCCTATTTTTTTGGCATGTTAAGAAATTAGCGTTTTCAAGAAGGCAGCATGTTGAGTGGTCGAATATCGGCCTGATTCATGTTTTCAGTGGAACCCATTGTGCATGCAGTGCAACGTTTGAGCGAATACTTTCATTTTGTTTAACTGTACACATTAAATATGATTTCTGAACATGTCTAAGACATTGAAAGTCATTAGACAGTAGCATTGCTTGCGCACCTACTACGCAGTTCATTCCAAAAACAGCTTGGCAACCTTAAACCTTATAGCGCCTTTCACATTATGTTCCCCGTTTTCGCTCTTCCCAAACCGGAGGCACTCTCAACCCCTAGCGCCTCCATGTTCCCCGTTTTCGCTTCCCCCAAACAGCATGGCGCCCTCAAATCCTAGCGCCTTCATCCATCTCCACATTTCGTAACATTACGCTCTCAGTTTTCGCAGGAGCTTGGCGCCTACAAAGCGTAGCACACCCTCGCAGTTCACAATATTACGCTCCCCGTTTTTGCTCTCTCCAAACAGTTTGGCGCCCTCAACGCTACCTCCCCAAAGTCTAGCTACAAGGAACGCGGCTGAAGAAAGAAAATTAAACACAATAAAAATAAAATCGGGAATGAAATGACAACTAGAAGATAATCAAAAAGTCAGTTATTTTACTGTCAACACGCACGTTTAAACACTTCTGTTAACACAATAATTTTGTATAGTCTCTGAGAATTTGAAGACAAAACAGAGTTAAAAATACAATGATCACAATGACATTACCTACAGCACTTGTAATCGAGTGCTTCCTGACAATGACATTCTTCTCTCAACAGCTTAGAAACAACTCTTCCTTTCTTGCAATTAAACAACTAGCAGACAGCACATGTGGCTCTTTTGACTAAATTCGTTCCAAAATCACAACCTGATTCAACTTTTTTTCTTTTGTAAACAACTTTCATTCAAGAATAAGCAGAAAAGGTAGCCCACACTACCGAGTCTTCCAACAAACTGATAACTGAATTTTTAATGATAATTTAGCTGAATAACTCTAAAAACACATCTCCTTCGGAATGTTTAAGTATAACGTTGTTATTGTCATGATTTTATCCAAGATACGAAGGGATTATGTATTCGCATCAACCACAACCTTCCTTTACGGCACTTCTGTATTATATCTAAGGATATACGTATTTACTTTGTGATTATATGCACTTTTGTGAAATTAAGCATATTATTTCTTCCCAATCGAAGGTTCATTAGTCATGGACCGAACAAACGTATTTCATAGTTTGTATTTCATAACGTTCTATTAAAAAAAAAAGTCCATAGTTTAAAGGTACAATCAATTATGTATTTTTTTTTTAAGTGTTTTATTTTAGAGCCCCTTCAGACGAGACCACTAGCAGCGTCTCACAGCCACGATCGCGTTGCAGCAAAGCTGCTAACGGTTACAGTACTTGGATTCAACGCGAGTGGCGGCCACGATAAATGGCGCTCCTCGCCGCAATACCCACCATATTAGTAGCACGTTCGTGGCTTGAGAGTGGCGCTGTTGAAGACCAAAAGTTGGTCCGCCACCTCTCCATCCCAATACCGCAAGTCTGTGTTGGAGACGGTCGGTTCTTCTCAGAATTATTTACTTATTCTATGGCTTACGGAACTCGCAAGTTCATTGCCGCAGTGATAAACGTTCCCCATAGGATTCTATCCTGAGCAAGATCAAGCCAGTTTTCACAACCTACTTCTCGAAAATCTCTTCTAATATTATCCTCCCAACGTCGTCTCGGTCTTCGCAACGGTCTCTTTCCTTCCGGCTTACCAACCACGATCGAATATAATCTTCGTTTTCCCCCATCCGAGCTACATGGCCTGCCCACCTTAGTCGTCATGACTTCATTATTCTTACAACATCAGGCGAGTCGTAAAATCCATGAAGTTCTTCATGATGCAGTCTCCTCCAGTCCCCAGTCTCATCTCGTCCCGTTTCGGTCCGTATATCTTTCTCAAGGCCTTATTTTCAAACACTCGTAATTTGTGTTCATCTATTAGGGTCGTACTCGCAACTGTAAATTATTTATTATCTTCTAAAAATGGACACGGAAAGCTATTTATAAGAAAATGTTCACTAGAAAATACCTACGTTCAAGTATCCCTTCAAACGCGCGTAAGTAGCGCTACCAAACAATCCAGCAGTTTTCCTAGTGGCCGCGTCTGAAGGGAGTCTCATCCCATGGAATGATTTACTCACTTGAGCGCAGCAATTCTAAAATAGCAGTTTTGTGCTTTTGTATATAGGCGTATACATTATTTAACAATTAGAAAATTAAAGAGAGCGAGTGTGGGGTCTGCTTTCAAGAGATGGACTTACAGGAAGGCTTTTAAAAATTTCATTTAAGAAACCACATACAACCACTCTGATCTAGGTTCTAATATTTAAAAGGAAAAAAAAAACACCTATCTGCTGAAGTTTACATTTTATACTTTTACTTTCGTTCTTTCGAAAGTTAAAGGCATTCCAGCTGTTTTTTAAAGCATAAATTCAAAAAAATAAAATAAAAAGAACATCGATCATAATGATCACTCCATGAGGCAACGCTAAGACAAAAAAAAAGGA
Source organism: Lepisma saccharinum (assembly GCA_022664845.1). Taxonomy (NCBI): domain Eukaryota; kingdom Metazoa; phylum Arthropoda; class Insecta; order Zygentoma; family Lepismatidae; genus Lepisma; species Lepisma saccharinum. Next base: position 3,919 of record JAGDQP010052125.1, on the reverse strand, counting down.
AGTTTTCATTGCTCAACCAGGCTGGGATGGTCGCTGTGTCTTCTCTGGATACTTCTTTTTGTGACAGTTGTCGTAACAGACGGGATAAAGTTTCATTTATTTTTTTTTTTAACTTTCTCTCCTTTTTTTAATTCCTGAAGCAGTAGCATCGTGGTTACTTGATCTACGGGGCGGGCCTTGACAACAGGAAAGATGACGTCACATTGGCCCGGATAATGAGTTTCACAGCTGTCGGTGGACATCTCCCGCCGTGGGAACACGTGGTTACCATGGTAACGCCCTCTCTCTCATACCTGCTGAGTCACGGAAGGGGGGCGGGGCTATACAAGAAAACCTGGCGTGAGGACTTTTTTCCGTTACCATGACAACAAACGCTTTGGCGACAAAGATCACTGATATACAACACTAAAAATAAAGAAAAGCGAAATAAAGCAAAAAAGAAGCAAAGTGTGTCGTGCTTAGTGGTTTGTGTTTACATCGATTTTCAGTAAGGTATGCAACTCAGCTTTCTTCTGTTTCGTTCATACCTCAACTTATCGAGTGCTTCAACATCAAATGCCAACACACAAAGATTACAGATTTCGGCTAAATGGATTTCAGCTAAATAATTCGATCTTGACTAGAAAAGGATCGAATTCAAAATAAAATGTAAAAAAATGACAGTCCATCGTAATCTACGAGTGGGTCTACGAAATATTCCGTGTTCAAATCATACACAATTCCTACTTGATTGCCACAAATTACTATCCATATTTGTAATCGTTGAAATGTAAGGATATCAAAGGGATTAAGAAGTAAAAAGTGACAAGTAATTTTGTACACAACGGCAAAATAAGTTAGTTGAACTCAACTGTATAAAGCTGAGATATGACCTAGATTTTTTGATGAGTCACTTCCATGTGTGTCAACCTAAAATCGACTATAAAAAAGAATTGTACAGACCATTATCTTCCACCAGTAACCCTCTTCCCCATCCTCCTGCTAAAGTGTCTTCTAGCAGAAAAAAAAACACTGCAATTTTTCTCGCAGGATTTGCCAAATTGCGAACTTTGTACATTAGAAATTGTTTGCGTTCATAAATCTGCGAGGGAAAATTGTTTATTTTGTTTGTCAGGTCAAAAATGGTACAACTACAATTATCGCTACTACAGTAGCAGTGCCGTGTATCGTACAATCCTGTTCATAACCAGCCTGTTCCACTTCGTCTATCACCGTAACTTTCGTTGTCTTGCTTTGTCTGCGCAGTAAAATTGGTAAATTATGGTAAATTTAAAAAGATATTATGAATTTTAATTTTGTGGAATTCATCAGTCCATGTTCTGAGTATTCTGGCATTTGCTACCCTATTTTGGTAGAAAATTGCTAAGTGGAGCTGTGGTCCAACTGGTAAGACGTCGAAATGCAAACTGGGAGACCCGTCTTCGAATCCACCTCCTTGAAGTCAGGAAACTTTTTTTTTTACATCTGCAGCAACATCTCGGTTGAATGAACTTTCAAAGTTAATTACGAAAAATGAGAACAAGGACTTTCCGATGCATGGATTGATTATATTTTCGAAAGTTGCAACTAATACTTTATAGTAAATTTGATGCATTATTGCCAACTGGTAACAAAAACTTCCTCATTAACAAACTTTCCATCTTCTGAATATTTGGATAAGTATTTTTAGTAGTTCACAAGTTACGTTATTTCTTAAATCTATTCTTTATAACTACACAGAACAATGAGAGGAGACTATGGGTGCTAGCTTGAATGTTGGCTTTTCTAAACGCAATGGTTTCCGTGACTAAAAGTCGTAACGTCCTTTCATTTATTAATCTAACAAAGAAAGAAAACAATCCAAAGAACGAAATCAAATGCACGTGTATTATCTTTAGTAGCTTCCCGTTAGAAAATAATTATCATCCGGATGTGAGATTTCACTGTCATGTGCTTCTTACTTCATGTAGCAAGTCACGTAACTTCATCCAATGACGACAAAAGATTATTTTTTCTGTAATGCTAATATTAAAACACAATTCTTTTGTTTAAAGAAAATAATGAAACATAATGACGGGAGTCAAAAGTGAGTATCAATGCTGAGACATAATTCAATACATCGAAAATTACGAGACTGTCTTTCAAGCTGGTGTCTTGTACGTATCAAATGGATAAAGAAACGTATAGTAGGTCACATTGTTTTCTCGCAGTCTAATTTAGAATTTACATATTTTAGGCCTTTCATTGAAGACATAAAATGTGATTAAAAATAACAGAGAGAGCTACACAGTTTGAAGAACACACTGCTGGTGCTAGTTTTACGATGAACCGATATTCTGAAGATTATTGGTAAGCCCACAAGATCCTGTAAGTCGCTGAAAATAAGAATAAAGAGTAACGAGCTTGATCTGATTGGATTTGTTGTCTTGTTACTATGGTAACAGTATTATCCAGTTTATACGCAACAGAGCCTACACTGAAGAACAGAACGACAAACGAGGACACTTGGTCACTAATGGACATTCCAGTCTTGGGATAAATACTATATCCAAAGAAAGATATCTAATAGATTTATATACAAACCGACAGTTTCTGGAAGTGCTTCATTTATTTATAGAAGCTCCTCAAATGATTGATTGAATTATTATTAACTGTTATTGATTGATTGTTAGAGCTGGTGAGCTTCTAAGGACGGAAGCTACAGATTTAGTAAATTGGTCTCCGAGCTACTTCGTTCAAGAGACCCCTGCGGGAACTGAACCCGTAACCACGCCCACAGAAAGTGAACGTGCTAACCTCTCACTCCCCAAATGACATTTTCTCAAATGGCTAAGGAACTACGAGTATAGACAGAATTCTACTATACTAACAGAATGCTACACATATAGAAAGATAAAATATCTGCTAAAAATGTGTCACGTAACGATGACGCTTTCATTTTAATAAAAATTTCTTCAACCGAGCTCGTGTATTTAATACTTTCCCAAGCATGCACAGATGCAGAAATGAGCACACACATGGTTGAATTTGATACTGGTTACTGGAATGAGTATACACACAAACACTCTCTCACAAACTATATATATAATGCGTTTCGTACTATATGTCAAACGCAATTCGAAATAAAATTAGCAATTTCAAATCCAACTGAACATGCTATATAACATTATTTGAGAGACAACATGGTTTGATAGCATCTATAAGGACTCAATAATGCGAACCAATAATCGAAGTTATAAAAAGAAATAACACAAACTAAAATCAACAGTTTCTGTAATAACGCTGGTTATGTTTCAAAATCATCAAACATATATGATAGCATGTTTGTTTACATTATCAAATAGCCAGATTAAAAAAAATATCTAAAGTTAAATATACACGGATGTAAAAATTACTGTATCTTCCTGTTTTTTTGTTTTTTTTTAAAGAAAGAAAGACAGATAACACGAAATCATTTAAATAAATACTTAATATTCTATTTACTAGTATATTATCTTAATCAAGAACGGTGGCGGGTACAGTGAGTGGTGGAGGGGCATCCTGAAGAAAATATTTTATTTTTCTAGCATTTATTTCAACAATTTGTCTCAGAAAAAGCTTCGATTGATTTCCGGACAAATCTAATTTATCAAGAAATATCCATTTTGTGGGATATCGGTGTCATATTCCACGATAAAACTTAACAATATGAGGAAAAGATATGATAAATTTATATCTAAAAAATTCACTTAGTGTGGTAACATCGAAAATATCCTTAGTCTAATCAGTTGCGCCCATCCTCATGAAAATCCTAGATCCGCCACTGCACCAGAAGAAGTACATTTGAATTTATGAGTAAAAAGTGTGGTAGAACCTTTATGGTTAAGAAAATTGACACTTTCTGTTGACCTACAAAACTTCTTCCTATATTGATCTGCTTTGTCGCTAACATTATTTGAAA